>PNEQ01048961.1:0-13185 GCA_003012365.1 Medauroidea extradentata
AAAAAAAAAAAAAAAAAAAAAAAAAAAAAAAAAAAAAAAAAAAAAAAAAAAAAAAAAAAAAAAAAAAAAAAAAAAAAAAAAAAAAAAAAAAAAAAAAAAAAAAAAAAAAAAAAAAAAAAACGATTAACAAACAAAATAACTAGAAAAATAACTGTTGGCAATTTCCTTATGATATTCACTAATAAAATGGCAGGGTCCCCACCTAAAAGACCCATCCGGAAAAATAACTGCTACGAAAACACTACATAACAGTTTAGTGTTTTACGAATAAAGGCTCGTCAACCATGGCAGTCTGTCCCTTATCGACCCCTTGTGTCCGTGTAACAAACGCGGAAAATTGCTTCAGGTACATAGTATTTTTGAAATGTTTCCTCATGCCACAATAAATCACTTTGTGGGCCACAAGTGGCTCGCGGGTTGAAGCAAATTGCCAACTGGCGACTCCCGTCTTCGTCCATGGTGTTGAAACCGCTGTTCGCAGTTAAAAAGTAATAATAAAAATAATAATTTTACTACTATAGCGAATACTGTTTAAGTTATGGGCATTATCTTCAAAGAATATTCGGTCATATTACAAATCCCATTACGTTCTTCAACGTGTCACATCCAAGTAAATTGTTTTCTTTTCATAATTTACCTTTTCATGTGGTTTTTGTGTTGCGAATCGTCTTGTCAGTCAAAAAAAACACGTTTTACTTAGGCAACAACACCAAAAATAGAAAAATGTTTATTTAAGTGCGTCATTGTGGAAAATTATAGGAAATTAAAATTTCCACACGGCTTGTAAATCGTCAGAAATTATTTACACAACTTAAACTGTTTTCAACGAAAAAAAAAAAAATATTTCACTGCCGAACAGCCTTAAGAAATATTTATCTCTGTCACTATAAATTTATATATTTTCTCATAAAACCTAGCAATTGTCATTGATTTCGTTTTGCACTTAAATAGAGCGCAGGTTATCATTTAGTTCATGTTTTGGAAACAATACATCGCGGCGTATGTAACTGTTGAAACCATTAAGCTGCTCACATAAGCAAAATACTCTTTCAACACAATTATTTTTTGTTCAAAACAATTACAGATTTTGATACAGCAGTTAATTTCAGAAAAATCTCTATATCGTTCATCTACGACCTGTCGTGCCAAAAATGTAAAATTATCCACTTAAAATGAGATGTTATCGAAGTGAAATATATGAAACCTTGGTCATAGGAATTAATCTCCTTTAAAAAATATTCTTACTAACGTAACGGTGTAATTAAATATAATTTGAATGTCTGTACATATATTTAAACACCCGAATCGCTTTGCCATTTTCGTCAATATATACTACTCCTCAGTTTTTATTTTCATCAGTAATAGACGTATTTGTAGCTTACTGATAGTTTTTTCCAAATGATACCACTTATGCCCAGGAGTCTACATACTTGGTTTTGTAGGGGGTTGTTTGGAGCAACGATAGAGTATAGATTTGTCAATCACGCGGTCGTGCGGGTTTGTGGTGTCCGTCGCGCTCGGCACTGCATTCCTGGGGGTAGCTAGGTCACCCTAACTACAGTGAAGAACAAAGCGTGTTCCATTCACACCCATTTAATACGTCTCACAAGACAAGACCCTATCGTGAGTGTCGCCTCTCCCGAACACGTCATGACACACTCGTTGCTGGTTACCAACTGTCCTGCCTCCAGGTCCGTAGACACGAAGGAGTGGGGCAAGGCGGGAGAGACGCTAGGCAAGGGGGCTGACCACGCACAAGCTACTGTTGCCGAGCGCCGACAACCAGCAGATATACTCAGGGACTCATAGACGTACATATACTTAGTTCAACATAGCTAACCCTTACAGTTTTATACTTATATAGTTTAATCATTCAGGGTCGAAACTATAAACCTCTTCAGAATGACAACCAATATCCCCATAGAGAAAGCATTGGTGAGCAGTTGGTTATCATTCGAAGAGGTCTATAGTTTTGGCCCTGCGTAACCTGAATGTCGCTCCGTTACCTAAAATTTTGTGAACCCCTGTGCTAGGAGAAATACGAGTGGACGAAGATAAACGAATTATCCTTCTGCGCGACTTCACTGACTTTGTGAATTTTATATGCACGTTTTTGCGCTGTTTCGTTGAGTTCTCTTTTGTAAGTTTCGCAGTTTACACAAGAAAAGCTCGCAGGTAACGATTCTCAAAATGCCATGCCAGATGTTCCTATCATTGCCTCGATCGCTGTTGTGTAGTGGGTGAAGACAAAGTGGCCAGATCTACCATACAGTATCAATAAATTTTAATTGAAACAGAAATTGTGTATTAAATACACGTATTTCATTCAAAATCCACCGATGGATTTTTGTTTGATTATAGACAGTTCGGTTCACCCTGGAAAAATCGTCAAATGACGCTGTATTCGCTCACTCCCAGAGGCGAATCAGCCAATCACGTCACTTTCACCAGAAGTTTGTTACAGATAAAAATTTCGTCGTTAAGCTACTGCATAGAAACGTGTACTGCTTAAAAAAAAGTATGTTTATCCTCGTAACGGAAAAATATAAACTCTGACTGATCATGGTAGTTGTCCCATGTTTGGCCACAAATTGTCAGCAGTCAAAAAACTTTAAGTTAAACTAAGTCATTACTTGATTGTGGGAAAATCCAAGACAAATTATAAATTTACACTAATGGATGAAGACCTCAGACGAATCGTGTTTCGTTACAACACATCCGATTCTTCTAGAACGTTTACAACGTAGACTCCAGTTCGTAAATAACAAAACACGAAGCAACTATGCTAAAACATATACGTTACGTGAGATATCTTACGTTCAATTTGAGTGCTTGTGTAACGGAAAAGTTTTGACCTAAGACGGTATACAAGTCCTTATTGCAATAAAGTGTTGTATGTGTGAATTTCTAGTAGTATTAACATTTAAACCCATTAATTTTTTAAGCTAACACTAGCGCAATATTTTATATGCTAGTAATGTGAAGGCAAAACTCCTCCAAATTTCAAGTGTCGTAATGGAGTACTGGTAAATTAGTCTTCAATATTATATAAATGTATATTTATATATTCTTCAAGTCAAATACAATTCTTTTAGCAAATTATTGAATTGGCAACACTTTCGTCATAAAATATTTAGCCGAAACCATATACCAAAAATATTGTCTATAAAAAACTAAGCTGCATAGTAAAAACCAAATAAAGAGTTTGATACTATGTGACCGTTTTAATGTAAATAAATATTATCGCAAAATAATTGCAAGCAAGGGTTTGTGGCCTTCAATGACAGTAATTATTACAGTAAGATAAGACAACTACTTTCAAAAGTTAATAAAATTATTCGACTTATTTAATTTACGTCTCCATTTCAGCAAATGATTTTAACTCTAAAATAAATATTAATTAACAATAATTACGTTCACAAATTAATATGTAGTAATCTACTTGTAATATAGACATTATGTGTACTTGTTTAAACAAATGAACTACCAGAGCACATGACCAACGATTTTCAGGAAAGAAATCGCATCGTAATAATAATAATAAAAAAAAGAACACTGTCAAATGAGTTCCAACATAGTAAATAATATCATTTTTGGATAAATTTTGTTGGAGAGGAATTTAATTCGTCATGCTTATCAAAACGTGTATAGATTTTGGAATTGTTTACATAGTTTGCATTTTTCCCAGTGAAGCAGATAAATAACAAATAGCTTCTAAAAACTGGAAAATATAATGCAATGTTTCAGTGAAAATCCTAAGTGTTTTACAAACGACGTCAAAATGTGTGTTATTTGTAAAACAACAGAAAAAAGGTACGAACCAGATAAGCGAAATTAAAAATTATACATAACCAATTAGGTTTCAACAAGTTTGGTCTGGCAGGACACGGTAAATAACGACCTTAAACGGAACATTTCTAATTTAATCAGTCGTCGTTGTTCCAACTGTAGCGCAGATCGCCAGACAAACTCCGGCTGGTCATTTGGTGACTTGTTGGATGGCTTCGCCACACCAGTCTGTCCACAACAACGGACATTCAACACCCTACACGACCAGCAACTGTAGACTTCCCTCATGGTAATTCGAAGCACGGACCAGCAAACCAATCTGCAATTAACGTGCAATGCTAAAGTTTTACGGCAGCAGGTTATTTCCGGGATGCAGCACGGCAGGTGTTTTGGTATACTTTTATCAAACTGATTAACATAAGCTAGCTTTTGCATATAGTAACATTTCTCGTCTTAAGGTTTACTGTCGATTAAAAGTGTTCATTTTGTACATGAAAGTTGCGTAAACGTACGATAATTTTGGAGATAGTTGCAAGCAGTTGCGTAGGCCTATGGCGCAATACGGTTTCTTAATTTATTTCGTTATCCATATTTACCAACCATATTTAAATAAAATGCTTAACAAGTAACAAATTACTTGATTTCTTCGTTTGATTCTTACAATGCGAATTTATAGCGTTTCGCGTAATCAACAGAAATTCAAGAACTGATCTACTTGAAAAATAAGGTTGAAAAATTTTACGAAATTTAAATGATTTTGCTGGAATGCTCGGTTCTGTATCAGAATTCTTAGCGTGTTTTTTTAAAAAAGTCTTCCATTTTCAAGAAAATATGTAACTTCGGTTTTTTCGACCACGTACACAATTTACTAGAACGTCAAAAAATATGAACACATGTGTTTCAAGCAATCTTTGACATTGCCGCAAAAAGGAAATTGTAAGAGGCAAATTTACCAATTTTACTTAACACGAGAGTCGGGTAAATTTAAGAACTTTAGGAAATAATGAAAGTTTTTTATTTATTATTAATTGTAAAATTATTAGATAGAAAGCTTGGGCGTCCCCTGTGTCTGCTATTCGCTACACTGGGTAATAATAATTATGTTTATAAATAATGAAAATGTTCTCCTTTATATCGTTCACTTATTGAATGGACAAAAAAAAAAGACGTTGCAAAATAAATATTTTGTCAGTCTACTACGAAGTTCAAGTATCCCGATGTGACGACATTTAAACAATGTGGCCTTAAAAATTATGCTCTGGCTAAGAGAATTCGTGAAATTTGGTTACGTTGCCGCGAAATATACAAAGGTGGGGTAGTTTAATAAAACAGTATTTATTTTCAATACTTGTTACAATGGGGCAAATTTCCATGCGTTTATAGAGTGTCTATTACTGACATTTAAGGAACAGTCGGTCAATGGTTTCGAAATGTACCAAATTCACTAACTTCATGGAAATTATGCGTATTTTTGTAGCTCTAGCTATTTTCGTAATTCTCGAAAACCTCTTTAATTTACGTCATGAAGAACACTTCCCATTTACATGCCACATCCAATAAATATGGCTCGATTTTCATAGCTCAGTGTTTTATCGAGGACTAATTTACATAAAATAATTTTGATTAACTATGTAAGTAATCGCTTCGACTTGTTCTTGCTAGTTGTGTACATTTTACCGATAATTGCATTGTGTAAAAATACTGAAGTTTCAAAAACACAAATAATAACTCAAGTTTTCTTGCAATTTCGAGCATGTCAGTGAAAGTTACTTGTCTTTATAACATTAATAATAAAGAACTCATTCAATGACGTTAAAGTACAAACTAGTTTTATTTGTTGAGCACATACATAAGGGAAATTTACATCTAAAACTTTCTGTCGAAATTATGTGTGAGCTGGTTTTTTTATCTTCATTTATTACTACTTATGCATGACAAAGTCTGCTTGTTTCGTAGTACTTAAGAAAACCTTTCTGTAATTTTGGGAAGGGGTAACACATGTCTTAAAATATAAAGTGATATTAACGGTAGTGCTTTGTTTTTTATGAACTATGTTATCCCGTGTTTTGATTGCACTTTATTTAGTCTTACGTGTAACTATTTTAGACATATTCACTGATATATTGCAAAAGTGTGTTTGTGGTTAGTTTAATAACAAACTAAAAATACCATAATTTATTTCATGTTTGTAATATAGAGGTGCTTCTATTTCAAAAATATAGTTAAAGTATTATTCACGAATTCTCTTGCTGTAATTTATACTTCAACAAAATAAATTGGCTATTTTTGAAAACTATTCCGTAACATTATCACGAGAAAAATAACTTTATTCAGGTCCATTTCCTTACCTTGTACGTTTCCTTTCTACAATAATGTCTCCATGTTTCAGTATAAGTTATGGTAAGTAAAGTAATTAGTAAACAAAATTAGAGATGCAAAGTCCAAATTAATTTTTTCATTGTTACCTAATCCTGAAGAAATAGCGTCTTATACTACCTGATATTTACGGCAAACAATAAAGATTTAACTTAAAGCGTACAAGATTCTCAACTCTTTAAACCAACAATGGCTTCCGTTTCTCTTTATCTTATTGTTTTAAACAACGTGCTTACTTTCAGCTTTGATTCTTGTCACCTAGCCCTTTATACTTACACGTTCAACACTAGCATTTCGCGTCAACATTATAATATAAACGTTGCGCTAGTACGCCGTAACAACAATTTTCTTCTTGATGGCGTCAAATTTCAATTGACTAATTTAACTCTTTTTTTTTCTGGACTAGATTTCGAGATAGAACTTTCTAATGAAATAAATGACTTGCACGTTTTGTACACTGATTTATGAGAACACCCTAAAAGTTATTCAACGCATGAATGATAATATTATCCACGTACTTCAAGCCGAATGCAGTAATTTTCTCTTTTAATATGACGCGATAATTTTTTTTAACGAATTGTCATATCAGTTATTTGATTATGCAGCTTAATGTTAATTTTGCTGCCTATTTAACGGATTGGGTTATATACAATGCAGGACTCAAATTAAGAAAATCATTACACCTCATAATATGCAACCAACATATAATCCAGAAGAGTGTTTATCATTTTGTATTTCACATGGTTTTACTTTGTAAGAAAAAAATTTAAACGGCCCGCAAGAAACACGCGTTATTGGATTCAGAAATTCTTTTTTTTTTTTTACTTATGATTAATATAATATTTTAGGGAAACAATTTTCTATGTTCTCAAGGCGTTTAAATAATGTATAGAGTATGTGATCCAGCTGATCTAGACTTTGCGAACGAGTTGCCAATATTATTTTAGAAACATTACAAATGGCATATATTTGTTAACATTGTAAACTTCATATAACCGTTTTCACAACTATGTCAGTTATAGGTTAAAATACATTAGCTTAGCAAATGACATGGTGACGTGTTAAAATATTTTTCTTAGTCTGATTTGTACTATTAAAAATATTATTTCCGTGACAATTAAAAAAATATTTTTTAAAAAATATTGAATAAAAACAAACTCAAGACTAAGGGCTTATAATCATTTAATAAGCTCATTTCTATCCGTAACAGAAGACAGAGAGAAAGATCAAGGAAAAGTGGATTGGTTTTACGTCGCATCAACGTCAATAGAGACGGTGATACACAACGTGACAGTGCCTAACATGCCCAGAAATCACATGTAACGACTTTGATAAACCACAGAAATACAATATCAGGATGGCAGTGTACGGGAATAAAATCCGTGTCGTCTCGAAACAACTGTCAATCTGTTATCTTTATGTCCTCTCGCTTGGTGATAAAGAGATTAATACTGCAAAAAAGTTTTATAGAACCTATATTATAGCGGAATAAGTATTCAGATTTCACCAAACACTGAGTTTTATTGTGGAAAACATAGATGACTTCCAAATTTCTTACATCTGGAATTCTTAAAATGCTGTCCACAAGTCATGAAGATTGAACTAATTTATTCGTGTAAACTACGTTTGTTAGTCGATCGACGTAAAATTGTTTCACATAGCATAAACGTGTTAAAATTTTCACTACGTAACGCTAGCAGTCGTCACCAAAACATTCTTCATGAATGTTTTTTACCACTCAATGATTGTAATCTACATTTTCAGGACTGTAGTTATGTATAGGACATAAAATAAAAACCAATTCAGCTATACTATATTTTCTAAAATATGCGCATTTTAGGTAACCGAGCGCTGCGATGGCGTAGAGATGAAACACTGAACTCGCACTTGGAAGTGGCCGGGATCGATTCTCGGGTGAATGTTTGATAGTTCCTTGCTTTAGGCCATGGTCGCTTCCTATTAAGGACACGGTCTACAGCAATTTTCATAATCATGATTTTATTTCTATATTTGTAGACCCTATCAGATATTTTTTTAGACATAAATTGTGATGAAATTGTGCTCTCATTAAATTTTTATCTATCATAGTTTTAGCATAATGGTTTTTCATAGTCAAAATGTAGCATTTCAGGCTTTAATAACGTCACTTAAATCAACTGACTTACATAACTGAGGTAATTCACACTGTTTAACAATGATCTAGGGTGCCTATATTAAAGACCATAATAAAATATTTTTCGTTAAATGAATCTAGAAGTTTTCCATTTTTAGTTTTAAATATATGCGTTTTTATACAAAAATATTTTATTTTGTATTTTAATTTAGGAGACCTTGTTGCTTACATCATTATTTGGTGTGAAGTATTTCAGTCTGGTAAGTAAGTCTCCGAGTCGTTCTTGAAACCGTGACATGCAAATTTTTGACTTTGACTAGTCATTGTGCAATAAATGTGGCAGATAAAAAAATCATAAGAACAAAATTTAGTCACAATTTATGATTAAAGAATCAAAAGAACATCTGGCACCAGTATAACAATAAATACGTGGTGATGAAAACCGTGTCCGTAAATTACTGTTTCTCTGGGCAGCTATTGTCGTTTGTGTGACTTCGAAGTCATCGAGAAGTGAACCCTTGGTACCTACTTTACCATCATATGTTTTAAATATAAACAACTAAGGATATTAAATATTTATGTCCATATCTTACAGTGTTATATATATATATATATATATATATATATATATATATATATATATAAAGCGCTTCAATACATTATTTTCTTCCGTCCAGAGGTGAAACGTCGTTGATATCCGAGGCAAGTGTAGCTGAACATTTA
Source organism: Medauroidea extradentata (assembly GCA_003012365.1). Taxonomy (NCBI): domain Eukaryota; kingdom Metazoa; phylum Arthropoda; class Insecta; order Phasmatodea; family Phasmatidae; genus Medauroidea; species Medauroidea extradentata. The sequence continues at coordinate 9,002 of PNEQ01048961.1, forward strand.
CACACTATACAGAACTCGCAGTTTTCTCCATTAGACTTTCAAAAGTTAACACACATACAGGATGTTCGGAGATACATACTACAAAATTCGAAGGCTGGTAGAGGGGACTGAGTAGACAACATTTTGAACAGGAAGACATGTACGGAAACGTTACAGTTTCCGTGCCGCAGCCATTACAATGTGTCGAATACGCCGGTGTTGTTTTGCAACCGGATAGCCAGAAGGACGTCTGAAGAGCACCATGCCAAGTGAGGTGTGACGTAAGGTACAGAATTACTTTTGACTTATTACAGATGAAAGTCGAATTTATCTGGTAACAACACCAACGTAACAAAAAAAAACTATCATTCATCACACTAACACTTGTGTCAACAGTGGGAAAAACACATTTCTGTCTGTCTTCTGCACTGAATATGTCCCATTCGAAACTATTCACACAACAGATGATGCTTTGCCGTCCTATCCGGTTGCAAAACAACACCGGCACATCCGGCACATTTTAATGGCTGAAGCAGCGAAACGGTACGTTGGTACGTTTCCGGACATGACTCCCTGTTCAAAATATTATCTACTCAGTCCCCTATACTAGTCGTAAAAGTTTGTAATATGGATTTTTCCGAACATTCTGTATCTGTCAGCAGCATGTAAAAGAGGAGCAATGGGTTTTTCCGTCACACGGCCTAAGAAACAGCAAAATAATCTGTTAGTAGGGACCAGCTGAATCTGCGTCAGACCTATTATTTACTGAGACCCTAGAGGAACGGCAATAAATCAGCAAAACTCGCGTGCCTCTCTCAACGGTTGAGCTAGTGATTTTTGGAAAAAATAATTACACAACATTTCGTTTCAATGCCTTACGTTTTCAGCTGCAGCTGTGCTTCATAGTTAGGGCTAGGAAAAATTAGCGCGTTCAATGACCTGCATGATAGAATCCAAAGTCAAATGCATACTCAAGCCCCGTCTATTCGTTCATTGTCTGCTGTCTAAATGAGTAGCAGGTAGTGGACAAATGGTAGGGCTTCGGTATACACAGGATAATGGCATAACATGTTGGTCTTTGAATTCGCGAAATATTCCTATCCCTATTCATAGTTAATGGCAGCGTGTATTTGTGCACAGGCGTCACTCATTTGACTGAGCTAACGAGAATAACGTCACTGAGACACCACACGGCTACGATTAGTGGATATATCCCAAAGACGTTAAGAGCTAAAAACAGCCAATCACTGACCATGAAGCAGAGCTGCAGATGTGCACGTGAGCCACTGAAACAAAATGTTGCATAATTCCATTCACCAAAAATCATTGCCTCTACTCAACGGGTACACTGTAGGAATAAGATAGGCAAGGGACATGCTGATTTTCACAAAAATAAAGTCCTGTCCATACTTGTACGCATATTAAACACCAGAATATTTCGCGTTTTCTGTTTGACCCAAGGTACACTTAAAACGGCTGTTAAGAGCGCCGTACAGCTGTAGCATGAACTGCGTTACAACGTGTTAGGAGTAAGATTTTTCAAAGAACTACTAGTGACGTGTGAATTCGGTATCTATATCTACGAAAAGAAAACTCATTTAAAACAATGCTTCCCTGGTTTTTTTAAGATATAATGCTCAGAAACATGGTTTCTGTCCGCCTCAAAATAGCCCAAAAAAGTGGCTTCTTCAGACTGCTGTATTGTAAAAAATACCCACCAGAATCGTAAAACGAAAATAGAGAAGTACGCGCTGTACTTCTCTATGCGCTTTCCACATCTAAAAACATAGCGATACCACCAAAAGTCCCATAGGAAAAGCCAACCATCGAAACACTGTATGCCGTTTTCGCACCCCGCGCATAAAGGCGAAACCGTTGTTGAAGTGCGAGACAGCCTAGCTCTTATCGCCAGCTAGTTTCCGTATCTCAGACGCGTGCTGTATAGGATTCTTAAGTTCCTGTCGCTTTCGCAATTAGCTCATGATGTATTTAACAGCTCCCGGAAGACACCTAGCAAATAATAGAGAAGTAGCTAAGTGTAGGTCGAAGTACGGGATATGAATATGTCAGTGAGCAGCCATGTGAGCATCTGCTGTATGCTTGAGTTCTCAGATATTCTTGCAGACAGGTCAGTGAAACCGCTAGTTTTTTCGGTCTGTAGCTATATTTAAAAGATTCACTTTGAGTAGGTGCCCACATCTTGAATTTGGACGGACACGGTATGGGTTTACTATTTTGAGAGATTTTTCATTTTTAGCCGTTGGTAGCCCGTGCAGCCTAGTTGGTGTATTGACCGCTAGGGAGACAGCACGGAGTTCGGTTGCGGCGAGCCGCGCCAGCAGTTCGTGACTATACTATAACAGTTCGACAGCAGTCTACGAATACTCTACCCGCAGTCTACGAATACTATACCCGCAGTCTACTAGGAGCCTTCCGCCAGTCTACGACCATATAGTAGTTGCTAGCAGTCATGAGCAGTCATCGTTCAACCACCAGCTGGGTAGAGCTGTGGTCCGAGGCTCGCGTATTATGTACTGACGTCCCAGGATGGCTGGAGGCGTAGACAGTTTAACTATAACTACTTGTTGATATGGTGGTTTATCGCGTTGAGTAGTGTCCCGAGAACGGAGAATAACACGCAGTCTGTCTGAGATTTTTGTGTGCAAAATTTTAAAGAAGGAAAGAACGAGACCTGTGTGGACGCTGCCGACCAGAGCATGCTTAAAGTAGCGGCTACAGCAATAATTATCACCGTGTTTTTTATTTTTTTTTTCCAGAATTTTTTTTATTAGTTTAGACACAAAAGTGACTGAATTTTGCTCTTATGAAATTATTTTACCTCGCGTATCTTTCGCGTAACGGCTCGTTGAAGCCAAAATTTGCAGGTTTCCGTTTTAAGGACGACACTAAAACCAACTCACTTACCAAACTGAAAAAAATTCACAGGGAATATCGATGCTGTAGGCAACAAGTTCAGCTATGTTAAACCACAAACAACATATTTTTGTATTTTTTAAACAAAATATTTTTGTATTTTTTAAACAAAATATTTTTGTATTTTTTAAACAAAATATTTTTGTATTTTTTAAACAAAATATTGCCTTTTTAAATTTTTATTCTAAATTTCAGCCTTTATTTAAATACAAAATGTTTATTCTTTGTTTTTTATGTACGTCAAATTTTAGCAGGCAAATTCCATATCCGCTGTGAATTTTTTTTTTAGTTTGATATGTCAGTTGGTTTTAGTGTATTCCTTAAAACGGAAACATGCAAATTTTGACTTTAACAAGCCATTACGTGAAAACTACGAGAGATAAATAAATTTAATGACAGCAAGATTTGGTCACAGTTTGTGTCGAAAATAAGGAAAAAATCTGGTACAAACAAAAAATAACAACACGGCGAAGAAAATTGCTGTAGACCGTGCCCATAAGGACGGCACAAGTACGATGTCGTCGTACTGCCCATGACTTGCCGGAGGTACCGTGAACAACACGACAGAACAGGTGAGGACAACAGCGTGCTTTCGTAAGCTCGGCCCAAGAAGTAAGTGTCGACATACGTGTGTTAGTGTACAGGCGTAGAGACCTTGTAGCAGAGATGAATATTTGTACGTAGTCTGTTCAATTGCAGTATATTACGTAGTCCGTTGAAACTGGTGTGTTTGGTTTTGTGTTAGACTCGCTTCCATGAGGGTGCACATCGGTGGGCCAGAAGACTGTGCCCTGCCCGACGCCAGGCTAGAATCCACAGTCATGTCTACGGCTACTAGTCCTTTGACTGCTGCTCCAGTAAGGCAAGCAGGAGAACGAGCAGCGTGGGTAAGAAATAAAACCACCAAGGTTATGTCGCGAGCTCAGGTCGTTCCCGCGCAGTGAAAGGGCGAGACACCTAGCCGCAGCTGGCGCTAACCCACTTTGGAGTGTGTATAATCAGCGGCAGTCGCGTGAATTGTTAATTCGCCCTTGCCGGCGCGACCTGCGCGCTCTCAACCCCCTTTGGCACGAGACACTCCTTTGTTCACGCCACGGGGGGTCGCGTTGTAATCAGGTGTAATTGTATCGCCGGCGCCCAGTCCACGAGCTGATTGGTCCGGCCTGCACCGGGCATGTGTACGAGCTGGCGCAGCCCTCGGCTTGCGAGGTCCCGGGTTTGAACCCTATCATTTGTGTGTTTAACTTTTATTGTGGCTCAGTGACACATTT
>PNEQ01048961.1:13285-28636 GCA_003012365.1 Medauroidea extradentata
TATATATATATATATATATATATATATATATATATATATATATATATATATATATATATATATATATATATATATATATATATATATAATCATTGTCATGTTCTTTTATTATTATTGTTTTATAGTTGCTCATAAAACTATTTATATTACCCAATATGGTTACTCATTAAAAACTTGAATCGTAACAGCTACCCTGTATTCAGAATAAAGTTATACTATTTTGACAGCAGATGCAACCAATATAACGGTCCTAAATATTGAGAAGGTTGAACCCCAAGGAAGGGATACAAACTAAATAGATCAAATCACTTTAGTTGCAGATCAATACTAGAGATTAAATGAGGAAAATTTGGCTTAATAAGTTTCCTAATGGCCGTGATGCAACCCAACACTTCTTTGTTTTTTCACTCAGGCCTCTATATAAAGAACAAGATAACAAACATCAGAATTAGACGGATGACTAAGTCATAAATGAGATACAATCCATATAGGTTACCATAACTCGTAGTACAAGAATTGGTAAATATGACATTGTTGCTCAACTTAATATAATGTGCAGGCCAACTATAATAGCATTTGAAACACAGCTGTTGCTCAAGTTTAAACACCACATAGCTTTCTGTAGCCCAAGTCTAATAACATATGAAAAACTGTTGTTGCCCAAACTTTAAACATTACATGGCTTCTGTATCCCAATTCTTAAAAATGCAATACAGATAACTTGTGGGCTTCAGAAAATATTATCTTAGCTACAAAGGAGAATATGATGATGAATAATCGACTTCTCGTGAATTACTTTCCAAATATTTCACTGAAAACGAACCGTACATAAATAAACTTAACTTAATAATGCTTAATACAAGTACAAAACTTCGCCATCTCTGATCTTTGCTAGCCTACCACAAGCATTTATAGCTAGTCTGCCATCCCCACATTTCCTGGCCAGTCAATAGGAAACCGGGATGAAGACACACTTTTCGATCCTTCTTGGAGAAAGTAGGCAGGAAACGGTGGTGGCCCTTGCTGGTGGCAAAAGGGGGTACCATAATCCAAGTCTGGTAGCCCTGTCGCGCAAAATAGTGAGAAACGATGACGTCGTCAGTCACCAGCAACACAGCTTGGCGCGTTACAAACTTCGTCGAACCTCGGGCGTCTTCGACGGTAAAATAGATGGCACAGTGACACCATCCGCATGTTATCACCAATCCTTGTCAACGTCCACTGACGTCACTGGTAGTCAATCGTAGCAAAGTCAAACACAGCCGAGCCTCGAGGCACTCGCTCGCGCCACAGAGTTGAGTGTGCTCTCAGAGGAACTACACCAGGCCGCTCGTCGCCGCATTTCGCCACCTTTAACTGCCATCGCTGCTCGCATACCATCAAGTCGGTGGTGAAACATATTGTCAGGAGCTAGGATACTGGGCGTGGTAAAATAAATAAAATGTAAAATTTGATTTGAAGTAAATGTGTTTTTGGGCAGAAAGTTCTGGTTAGCATGTCTATCACTCGGCTGGGCCGCCGCCGAAGAATTTATCCGGCGACTCCCACCATGAATTTGTCAGGGGCTAGGGCATAGTAAAATAAAATAAAGTAAATTATAATATGTGAGAAACGAAACATTAGCTTAGAAGCTCGAAGTCGCCAATGAGTATTATTTGTAATAAAATAAGAATATTTTAAAATGGTAGTAAATATTTAAAAACACGTAAGAGATGTTGAATGTAAAAATGGGGGACATGTATATACTTGAATACTGATATTCTAAGACTACGAGGTGGAAAGCAAATAAATTACACTAATAAATAAACAAACAATGATCAATTGACAGAACCATATTGATAAACAATAAATAACTAAATAAAATCTGTAATTAATAAATATAACTGTGGAGGAAACAAATACGTAACTCCTTGTGCCTTAATTCAAATAGAAACAACCACTTTAAAGACAAGACTTCCACCTGGTAACCTAGTGACATAGTAGGCTAATGTTTGGTAGAGCACATGAACCAACAAACTTACTGAAATAAAGAAATGATTCCGCTTGGCCGATATGAGATACGTGCGAAAGGGTACTGTGGATCGAATACAGACTATAACGACCCATACGTGTCGCGGCTCCTATCTTGTAGTGTGCTTAAAGTATTCCTTGTCGACCTTTTCATATACTAAGAACTATTAATACGGTAGCTTAATTAAGTTATAAGTTTTGCAATTAGGCACTATCAGTTAATGTTAAGGGGACTACAGACTGAATACTTTATATAAAAGAATGAATTCAAATAATTAAAGTTTATTATATAAGATTAAAATAAAATTATACAAAAATAAACATTACATTATTGGTATTGAAAAATAAGTGTACAGTTTGTAAAAGGGTTTAAAGCGTGAAGTTGCAAAAATATATAAAAGAAAGGTTGATGAACAGGTTGTTATAATAAGATACTGCTTTGAAATTATACAAAGAAAAGTGGTTTCTGTTATTAGGCCTACAATAAAGCTCAAGGTCATTACATTATTTTGAATCCTGAGTAAACGGCGATTGTACTGGCCAAAACAAATACACGCATAAAGATATTCACGAATATTACAATAAAACAGAATCACAAAAACAAGAGGAAATTAATAATGAATACAAGTAAAATGAATCATAAAAAGAAAAGAATACTTAAAAGTTTCGAAGTTCCTGTCCAGCGAAGTCTCTCCACCTAAGGACTACTTGAAGTCTTCTTATCGCATACTAAAATTTGAATATTAAATTACTACTCGAAGTAAATAAGTAATAAACGAAAAAAAAAAACTAACTAGACTGAAAACCTGCCATCTGGTCTCCCGAGCACTTAAGCCTACGCCTAGCCCACCGGGGCATCGCCATGCTCGCCTAAGCTCGAACAAGCAAAAAGCTCAAAGTATTAAAAAAACTCCATACCAAAAAATGCTCCGAAAATATTCAAATAACAAAAAGCTTATCCAAACAAAAAAGCTCGCCAAAACATGGCCGGCAGGTATTTTTACACTCGGGCGCACCTTCCAGAATCTACCATGATTGACCTACTGAAACGGTCAGCAGTGATTCTTCCAGACTGGCGCAACATTTACCCTCTCTGTCCCACAGGCATTCACAAGTCAGCGATGTTTGACGTCCGCGAATGGAACGACAGAAATGTGCTGTTCTACACACCCTGCCCTTGCGTCTGGCCTACTACAGGTGTTAATGTGGATCAGGGGAGTGGGGGAGTGTTGAAAGAGGCGTCCAGTGTCCCCGGAAGGTCGCGCACGCCCGGCGACACCGACACATCCATCACCACAGCCCTCACCTGCCTACAACCTGACACAAGCCATCGCCCTGCGCGCACTGCCGGGACACTGCCCACAAAGGAATCTACAAGCGCTGCAGTAACAACAACCTCTGCATGCTTCCGAGAACAGTGAACGAAAATAAACTCAAACTGAGAGGCTGTAACTGAACACTTTAGACGTCCACGATCCTAAATGTAAAGATGTGACTTCCCGAAAACTGAATACTCTTGAAATTGTAATCCAAAATAGCGTTACCGCTTATTTTGAGTATGGATGAGAAGAAAAAAAAACCAAATCCCAGAAATTTACCGTCGTGACAATATACCGCAGCTAAATCAGACAAGCGGGAACACTCAACTTTCTTACCATGCATGAGCGATATAAAGTAAAAAACATGAGACATTTGCCTCAAGGTCAAAGTCCTTACCTATAGCTACTTACAGTATTTCAGGGTTGTAATAATACATAAAATAATATCGAATGTATTACTGATATATAGTGTAATTATATATTAACTTACATGTTATATTAATATATCGCAATTGTTTACACAACATAAGTGCTTTAAACTATTAACTTTATATTTATAGGGCTTTTTCAAGTTCACATTTATTGAATAATGACATCATGTAGCCAACACGGTTGCCAAAGTTCAAGCGACGCCGCCAGGTAACAAGACATGTTTTACTTCCAGTTCAGCTCTCGGGGCGTATAGGAATATAAACAATACCACGTGGATTAGATACATTAGTTTGTATAACCACTTGTAGTGCTTGAGATACTTACTGTAATTAGTTTGTACATAAACTAAATATTAAAATCTGTAAAAATTACGATTCGAGGCTCAACATCAGGAGCGACATAATGGAACTTTTCAACCGTTGTTATTATACCAGTTCATGGGGTGTACGCGAAAGTAAACAAAGCCGTATGGAATTTGAGACATTGGTTTAAACAGTCACTTATATTTAAAGAAATACTGTAATTTGTCTGCATCTCATTTACACATTTAGAAATGATGAATGTGATGTTACTTGCGCGTCAGTTTCCTCAGAGTTTATGTAATAGGTACTACTATAGAAAAAATACGGTGTTACGGGTACTACGGTACTAAGCTACAGTTTGCAGTATAATCAAACTTCTACTAACTCCAACACTACAACAATCCAAAGAGAAAAAAAACCTAGTACGATGAAAGTCACGTCTTGACGCTTCTCCTACTATTTTTTATTCCGTGCCACTGTTGTTCTGATTGTACCTGCATGCCGCGTGGCTGTAGTTACTGAAAAGCTAAAAACGATGAAAATTAACCGTGCAACGAATAGGCAGCGTCACAAGGACAATCTCCGTGTTTCGCGAAATATTCATGAGAAAATACTGAGGGGGAAATGGTATCGTGCTCGGTAGGAGAAAAAACTGCAGATATTTTCGGCATCGTGCGGAATACGGATTTATATTTACAACAAAATAATTAGGTATTAACTTGTGAAACATGACGTCTATATAGTCCGTGCCACGTAAAAATTCCAGTTTTTGACAGTTGTGCTCACATTCCTTTCCACAGCTGTTGCCATGTAATAAGCAACTTTTTCTTCTTTCGCAAGTGCTTTATGCACAAACACACTCAGCTGGCCCTCAAACTGTGCAGTACATAAAAATGAAAAATATTTTACTGTAGAAATTTCTACACGTAGTCTTCAGACCTGTCAAAACCTGGAATTCTTATTAGAGCCATGTATATTTATTCAAAAAAAGTATATTTTGTGTGTATTTGTAAAAAAAATCTACTGACTTAAGTATGTTTATGGTAAACTTTTTATTTTCATTCCATTTTCATGATCTTTCGTTTAGCAATTTGTAATAAAATAATTTAGCCAAATAGAGGTTTCATGTATTTTGACCTAATGAATCTTTGAACAGAATCAAAACAATCAAAGAGAACGCATTCTTGTAATTTATTAAAAGTAATCTCATTTTTATACAAATTTTAATGGCATTACTTCCACTGTATGCACTTTACGAAAAAAATTTTTAATACGTTTTCCACATACCTATTCATAATCATGCGTAACATAAAATTATCAAACTTCGTCGTGACTCATCTTGCGTATTCTACGTTGTTTAAAAGAACCGTGTTAAGGGCATAACAGAGAACAGGAGAAAATAGAGATATCTTTGACGCCAACAAAGTTTCTAAAACACTTAGTGTGCCACCTACCCAGGCAGATACTCGTCTGAGCGACGGGGACTTAGAACCGAGGGAGAGTTAATGGCGACTCAGATGTTTGCATCTAATACGCCATGGCTCTTACGTATAACGCGTACAGCTGTAACTAAAGGAATTTAACAATGTTTTTACGCACCGTTGTGCATTTTGTAACCTTTCGGTAGTTTTTTTTAATATGGTCACTATATTTTGAAATACATTTGGCCATTTTGGCAATGCTAGAGGGTTCGGAAACAGTGCATTTTTATTCGGTTTTGAATCTGCTGGACAACATTCATCAATGTTTTTCTTTTTGTAGGCAAATGTATTTGTAGCTCGTAACATTATATATGTTTAGGAAAATATCACGTAATTGTAGGTAAAAGTATTATCAGCATGTACGAAATTAAATTAGCTCATTTTGTCCTCTGATGGTTAGGAGAATGGCTAGTTATATTTTAACTTTAAAAAATTACAATTGTTCAAAAGGCCGCCATTTTTCAAATGAGAAAATGGCATGAACAAACTTCACAGTAGCCATGTCACCGTTTTAAGTATATATGTTCTGAAGTTAATAAACAATAAAAAAATTAATTCCTCATATTTCTCGTATGATAAAACAGTCGATCAAAATAACATCAGTTTAATAATTTGAAAACAACATGAACAAAACCGACTATATCAGAATGCGTGATAACATCTTGAATACTACACGTGCACTGATTTTGATGAAATTCGAAAATAAAGAAATAAGTTCCTCAGACAATCACACATTATAAATAATTGTTTAACAGGCATAATTTACGAAACATGAGTATGGCGTTAGCAAAATATTGAACAGGAAAGTTGGTATTTTAAATTCCATGTTCATACTTGTTCGAAGAAATTGAAAAAATATGTCATATTAGAAAAACATATATAAATTACCGCCATTTTGAAACAATGAAAATGTGATTCGAAATACATAAATGTCAAGTCACCTTACTCATTAATATATGTGGACCGAGTTCAATGAAATTGTAAAATATTTTCCGTATCTATCTTGAGTGATCAATAATTGTTTAAATGACCGCAATCTGTAAAACACGAGCTGAACAAAGTAATATTATATAAGCGCCACATCATCTTATTAAGTACTATACATGTAGTATTTTGATGACAATCTGTCCACGGTCCACAGGTTCAAAATTTTTCAGGGGGGGGGGGACGCAAGGCGGACTTACAGACACAGGAAGATGATCTCATAAATATGTATTTCTTTTGGAAAATTAAAAACATATTAAATATGCTAACTCTGTATATATTAAATATAAGTACATCGTTTCACAACGCTTAAGATGCCTACCTACAGTATATCAGATTGGAATGTATTACAGCGAATTGTGATTCCTTTTATGGCGTAAATACCTACTTAACATGAATTAAATTTGCATATTAATATTGTTGAAAATCGCTTTTGAGCTGCACGAAAAATATTCAAATTCATGCAAGAATCAGTTTAATTTTGTTAAGTGTGTCAGTGTTAATGGGGGAAGTAAGTAAATTAACTTTAAGAACTTTAAATTTTTTTTTGCTCTAAAATACAGCAGTAACAAAAAACCTACCCTAGCAAAGTTCCAACATTTTTTTTTTTTTTTGAGAATTGTTTGCAAGAGCGACACATTTTAAGCAACATATCTTGCGTCGGAATCCAAGTTAAAAAGTACGGCTTTATAAATAGTTCACAGAATACTCGACACTCTTGCTACATGTTCGCTCACTAAGTTGGTGAAAACTTTCGTTAAAGACTTCTCTCTTTTTAGCATGTTTTTATTCAATCGCTTCCATGTCTAATAGGGTCTCTGTTTGGAGCAAATTTTGCAATTGATTTTAAACTAACCTCCCTATGAGCTAGAGACTTGGAACTTTAAATATAGCTCAGAATTAGTTGACAGTGCAACATTAGCTCGCTTTTTTTCTGTTCATTTTTATGTTTGGTGTAAATTTTATTTCCTTTGGGTAATTCGGGCCACGGAGGCCGAATGGTCAGACCATTCGTCTCCCAATAGGCGATATGGTTTGGTTCCCGGCATGTGGGAATCGTGCCGGACGATATCGCTGGTCGGCGGGTTTTGTCGGGGATCTCCCGTTTCTCCCGTCCTCTCATTCCGGCGCGGCTCCATACTCTCCTCATTTCACCTCTCACCAGCGCTTAAGACCTCGCTGTTGAGCGCTGACCTAAACCTCTCATTTACTTGGGTATAGGCCATTATCTTTAAAGTGAGTAAGCACTGACCAACGATTATAACAATGGAAATAACGTATTTATTGGAATTATAAAAGTAAAGTTTTGAGAATTGTGGAAAAATGTCACTAGTTTCTAGTTGCATAGAAGTTCTCGTATTTAAAATAGTGGCGACATAATGACTCACAAGAAATTGTAAGCAATACTCAGTTTATCCTGAACAGCATATTATATTGTCTTCTATGGACGGTTACCCCTAGAGTTTACGTGGACCCGCAACACACTTCTGGTTGGCGGGTTGGTCTACTGAGAGTTAGCACGGCGTTCCTATCATTGGTTTGCTACCACTGAGATGGTAAGCGCGATCAGCACTTTATCAGTCTCTCTTCTATGTTTTAAAATAACTTTCTGGTGAGCTACAGACTTGAAACTTTAAACATATCTCAGAACTGGATGGCAATGCAATATTAACTTGCTTTATTGTCTGTCTGTTTGTTTGTTCGGCACAAAAATTTTTTTTAATCGATTGCAAACTATTACTCACATAAGACTAAATATCGGAACATAATTATTTTCATTAAAAATTAATGTACCACGTTTTCAAAACGAAGTAAAAAGGACAATATATTCTCTCCTAGCCCCACACAGATGGATAACCTATACAGATTCCCTACCCCATACAGACTGTCCTGAAAGTTAACGATTGTGAATTTGACGTGTGCCGCGGACGCCCGTTCTGCCGCCTCCAACATCTGGGCTACAGCGGCCGGGTCCCGGGCACGTGACCGCCCTCCCCTCTCGTAGAAACCACCTAAACGCTAGTCTTCGCTACGCGGCAGGTAAACTCATGTTCCCGTTAGCTGTGGTGATGGACTAACAGCCTCAATCGAGCAGTTTCTGACTACCCTTTTACGAAGCAGGGCCCGCTAGCAAATTGGTAGTATTTGTAACCTTAACTAGAGCTGCTAGAGACTGTGTGAGAATGTTTGCAGCGTCGGGGAGCTACGCGCCACGACGTAATACGGACGGCAAGTGAAAGCGTCGGGTTTGAATCCCGGGTGACTTTTGCAAAACTAATGACAGACGCATATGCAGTGATTTTACACTAGACTTTTTCCGTTACCTGCGTTACAGAACTTTATATACATATTTTCCATGAAGATACAATGTAAACGACTAGGCCGGTAGGACACTGTGAACAGGCCGCCAAGAAAAAGTTTTGATTGTCCTTTCTGTATTATCTTTATTTTGTAATTTGCTAGTGATTTTGTTTGAGCGTTTACATTTTGAATGCTACGTAATTTATTCTGATGGTTTTTTTACAGAAATTTAATTGTCGCTTTCGTTTCACGACGTATTTCTGAAAGTGCCGTATAAAGACTTTGGACTTGGAGATACGGGCGTAAATATTATTAATGTGTTCTACTAACGTTTCAATATTTTTCAGTGTATAATTAAATTTGTTTTAAAATAGCATGTAAAAGCATTACACCAAGTTTGGAGAGAATGCGCGCCGCCGCATACCTCACCCAACACCATGTTGATTGAGTCTCGCTTGGTCACCGAGGAAGTAAGTCACGTGTGTCATGCGGTTTCATATCCCAGAGGCCACTCAATGTTTTCGACCTAACTATTTAGAGTGCAATAGTCTTAAAGTTTCTAGAATCCTTTTCTCGTCTTTTGGCCTCAGGAATTGACACGCGCGGGGTTAGACACTTGGACGCCCCCTTGTAAATTTCGCACTCGTATGTTCATTGTTGGCCTTGTACCGGGCGAAATCTAGACATGGTACGCGGTGACCCGCTCGAAGGTGTTTCCGTGAATAAACCGGACATTCAGTTCAACATATTTCACGAATCCTTATTTTACAATATTGGAATCACCTCTCAACAACATTAAGAGTGTTCCAGAGTGTGAACCAATCAACCGCCTGCGTGCTGGGACGACACCCAGCATTGGTTCCAGAGTCCAGATCGACTACTGAAGGGCAGGTGGACCATGTTCAGAGGCCATCTGGTCGTCGACCCACATCAAAACAGGTACTGGCACATTCCCTGTATTCCTGAATACACCCTGTCCTATCCACCGCCCGCGTTAAATTTTTTACAGCAATAAAATACTTTCAATAATGAAAACGAAAAACTTGAGGACATGTAATACATAACAAAACTGTAAGGAGTAGCTGTGATAGATAAAACTTACAAAACTTTTCATATAATTTGCAGGACAAGAAAATTGTTAGTGTCGAGATGAACTATTCATGCATCAATTACCTACTGAACGCGCCTCCACAATTTTTGTTCAAAATATTACAAGTGTTTTCATAGCTAAACATTTAAAAACACACATTGTCGGGACGATTTGTATGGGGTTAGGAATCTACATGGTGTTAAACAGTAAATCTGAATTGGTATAAATGAAACTATTGTATTCATTTATTCTGTTTTGAATATGTGGTAGATTAATTTTTTTAATTACTTCTATATGACTTTCATGCAACTCAGAATACCAATAAGTGTTTTTAACGTTTGCGTACGCACCACGCCCTATTTATTAGCAACTGAAACCCCGAGTTCAATTATCTGCAAATTGTTATAGTTTCCACAAATGCTAAAGAAGATCAGATTCGCCTTCGCATACACAGGAAGAGCACAGACAGCATTCTGTATCAACTAACTCAGTGCCACGGACATTTTGCCACCTAGGTCAGTAACCTTATAGGAATACGTAGGGCTGTGTGGTTCGTCGATGGTCGGAAAACGGCTATCGACTTCCTTTGTGCCAACAGAACTCTCACCGGACGTGTGCAGTGGAAACCCTTCGTGTGTCCTATTCCACCGCGACCTGCCATGAACTCGCTGCTCAACGACACACACTGACGATACAGAGAGAAATTGCGGCTCGCAACCAGTACATAACGAGTTTCTTATATGGCTGCGAACGTCACAAAAAAAACGCGATTTAATTTTGAACACGCTAACATTGTTTCGCTTAATTTTACGGCTTTTACTATATAAACAAGATTTATGAAAGGAACAATATATGATTTAGCTCTTTCTCCATCACGTGTAGTTCTGAAGTAAAGTTATCAACTATGTAATATTACTTTATTGCCAACTCGTGCACAGTTGTTTTTAATTAAAAGCATTTTCTAATTTGTTCGCAGAAATGTCATTTTAATTTCGTGATTCAACTGCAGTTTCCTCTTGCTGTATCCAGCTAATGCTTAGTTTCGTAAAACAAATTAAAACGTTGCGAATTTAATTAACAAGTTATTTTCTTGCATCGAAAGGAACACACTGCGTAATACGTGAGGAACGTAGATAATACTTTAAAAATTAACTATTTTGCAGTTTACTTATTTATAGAATCCTACACAAACTCACACGCGCGCATACACAAACACCTACAAACACACACGCGTAAGAATTTAAGACTTTATTTGGTCTGTAGTTATCAATAGCTTTTTTTTTTCAATTTTATTATTGTGAAACAGTAATTTAAAATTAAATAATTTTAAGCATATTTAACTTGTTATGATTATCATCACAGTTACGTTTCATAAGTTTGAACTGATGCATAAGTAAAATAACCAAATGTTTGTAACACGTACATGTTTATATTATTTTAATGTTGAAGAATTGCGAAAATCTAAAGACTTAACCAATTAACGCATTATTCCGAGTATACTCGTTCTCACATGGCGTGTTCCAAACTAGGATATGCATAAGGCTATAATCTGATGTCAGTACAGGTAACACTCGTGCATTAGTAGTCATACAGGCTGAAGTTGGCCACGGTTATTTCAATACCGGCTGTTGCTTGTACTGTGGGCCGATAGAAACTTTTCTTGACATTTCCAATGAGTGCATTATTATAATATAATTAATTATACTTGTCAAGCCCAAATGTTCTCATTTTGCAACACTTAAAACACTGCTTATAGCAGAGCCCTGGCGCGCGAACAAGAATGGAGATAGAGGCTTCATGTTAAATTATGTTCGGTGGGGCAAAATACATATATGCATATATATATATATATATATATATATATATATATATAGAAACAAACACATTCAGGGTGTCCAGAACCAAACGCCGGGATCGAACCCGGGACCCTTCGTTCATCGGAGCTCATAAGCGAACAAATTAAAAAAAAACACTTTATATCGCAGTATATATTATTGTATTATTTTTTTAAAACATAATATTTTTAACTGACCCATTGATAAATATATATAAATATATATATATATATATATATATATATATATATATATATATATATATCCGTATATATAGTCTATCCCACATACTGGTCTCCTTTTCTGACATTTCTGCCTGTATACCTATTTGTAATTACAATTCTGCTTCAAGCCTTTTATACTGCCGTCACTAATTTAACTCCATTTGATTTTTCAATGAGTGTAAGCAAATAATAATAATATCGAGTAGGTAGTGGACCCGAGGACAAGGTCCGCCCCCGAGCGGCAGACTTTACATCTGTGAGCGTCCATCGTTCTTGAGAAATTAAATTAAATGGAGCAGCAGCGGATTGCACGGGTCTAGGAAACGGGAGTACACATATAAACTACGCCAGCAAACAGCAACATTCGTCACGTTTCCCGCACGTGAAAAATCTGGGACCATTCCCAGCGGGGATTGAACACAGATCCGCTTGTTCGGAAGCGAGTGGTGTGATCACTTCATCGATGGGCCAACTGTAAGCAGATAAAGGTAAATATATGTTGGTTGTATAGAAATAATTGAAATCCAAATTTTTATGTAACTATATTCAATACTTGATCGTCATGAGACAATAAACTAATGAATTAAATAAATTTATGAAATGTAATTTACCAGTGGTTAAAATAGTGCACTCGATCGTGGGATGGACTGCGGTAAGAGCCCATAAGTGTTAATAAGGCAAGTGAGACTGTGAGATAAAACCTCTCTCTTTCTACAGGATGTCCACAATGTCTTATTACCCTCCAGTATGTATTTTATGCATATTGTCATGGTATTATGATGTTGTGGTATCTTGTGTTGTAACATAACCTTAAATATCCGGTGAATTTATGGCATGTATTGGGTTGTGTTGCAGACAAGGAATGTGAATCATGTGTGATACCAGCGAATACATCCTGAAATAGAGGATTGTTGTGAGTGCTTGGGTTCACGAACGTCCTCATACTGGGAAGACACTTCGTGAAGTGCGTGCCGATTTCCAACAACGATTCCACAAAGAGGCGCCACCAAAACAACCCCCTCTGCGTTGGAAACATAAACTCTTTGAAACGGGCAACATCTGAGATAAACCAAGAACTGGAAGATTTTCAACCAGAGTGCAACAATGTCAGGAAGTCGAGGAATCAGTAATGAGATCACCAAAGAAGTTGCTTCGCAAACGATCAGCGGAGCTTGGAATACCGCGATCGACACTGCATAAACACATGAAGAACGACCTGCATCTTCATGCATATTGCCCCATGTTCGTTCAGGATTTATCAGACAATGATTTAGCCCGCAGACGGGATAAATGTGCGTTGCTTCTTCAGACTTTCGACACAGTCCCAAAACGTGGAAAGTTCATTTTCAGTTATGAGTGTGCTATCTATCGGAGCTGTCGATCACGGAATGTTGTGTTCTGGTCCAAGGAAAATCCACATTATGTCGAGGAATTGGAACATAATCCTCCACATGTCATGCATTGAACAATCGAATTTTCTTTGGACCATATTTCTTTGATGGAACAGTGAACCAGGCAACTTATTTGGACATGCTGCGAACCTGGTTTGTGCCACAACTTGAGGAACTTGGTATTCTAAATTATGTGTGTTTCCAACAGGATGGAGCGCCAGCCCATTATGCCATCTCTGTTAGAGAATACCTTGCCAAGGTCTTTCGGAATCGTTGGATTGGCCGAGGTTCAGCAGTGCTGCCTGCTCCACTTGAATGGCCACCTCAAAACCCAGATCTCTCGACGTGTGATAATAGCCTTTGAGGCATCATAAAGGAGTGTGTTGCACAGTAGCGCTACGAAACCACAGATTAACTCAAAGAAGTGGTGAGACTTGCATTTGCTCGTATAAGCCTGCAAATGTTTCAGAAGATGTCTCACAGAACTTGGCGCAAAATTATTCTCTGCCATGAGAATGAAGGAGCCCAAACGGATCCACTGTATACTTAAGGTCATGTTACAACAGAAGATACCATAACATCATAATACCATAACAATATGCATAAACTACGCACAAGGGGGTAACAAGACATTGTGGACACCATGTACTGTACTGAGACTTAATTAGCCTGCATGGTAAAATATACCTTCATGCAGTAAGAACTACACACATTTTTCAAATGTTTACTTTAAACGTGTTATGCTGACCTCAAACCGCCAATAGCACGCAACTGAAACATCACAGAGTGGCCAAACGTGAGGAACACAATTTCGCCAGTGTTTTTACCCCGATTCCCGACTGTAATTTTACAAGTTTTTCATTAGTAAAGCTATTAATTTTAATTCTTTCGCCCAGCTGCTGCCATCAATAACTGTGAGTGCTCTATTAAGTTAGACGTGTAATTCGCAGTGCCGTCACGTGGTGTCTTGTTCATGTATCCATGCCGCTAGCCGCTCGCTTCATTAATTTTCCATTCACAAGCTTCCGAATAATACCATCCTGTAACAGAGGCATAAGTAACATGAAGCTAGTCAGATTCGGTTCAAAAAGTAATCATAAAAAATTATAGTGTTGATATTTATTTATTTTTTCATACTGGGATCGTCAGAAAGACATTCAGAGAACAAATGTAAAACATTGGTTAACTTAGACAATTTTGTAGTGTATTCAGTAGGATTGTCTCGGAGAAGTTATAACAAATATAAGGGGTATGGAAAGGTAGGATGTCGAGCGGGTGACTGGAACAGTCAATCGTCAATAAAATCTGAACTACTGTAATGTACTGTATAATCTACATGGAATGCTAGGTATAGGTGCGTTGGATACCAATATGTAGGTTTGCTTTAATCTATACTTTAGTTCCATAGACCATTACACTTCGTCACGAATGTGACGTAACCAATTCGATAATTTTTAAGTATCAAATTTTGCTAGCTCAGGGGGTGGGGAACCAGTGAACATTATCAGCTATTTTTCTTTTTGTTGTGTTTTTGCGAAGTAAATGAATATCGAAGTGCTTCGGAGCATTTTATTAACAGTAACAATATAAACGAATTATGGTTCCAACAAATGTGTGTTATTAATCCGAGTAGTGATTAAAAAAAATGAATTTATCTTGAAATGTTGCTATAGGTGATAATGTGATTTGAGCGCAATTACTACAAGTCCAAGTACTGTAATCAGACTGAATACTAACTCACTTCTTAGAATTTGCAGTTCGACAGCTGAGCAGTGAAGTTCCAGCAGTCGCCGACGTGGACCCTGGCTAATTCCGTCCTCTCTTGTACTTCATTGACGGACTGCTCTCCTGCTGAATAGATACTCATTTGTATACTTCAGGCACTCAGGAACATCAAAACGATCAACAACGGCAATTTCCAGCTAGCTTAAAGGTCCAAAACTGGAAATTTTCATCAGCCTCGCAGAATCAACAGTTCAAAA
>PNEQ01048961.1:28736-46307 GCA_003012365.1 Medauroidea extradentata
ATTTGTTGGAACCATGTAACGATACATCAAATATTACAACTTACTCAGCTTAGACAAAAAAAAATCTGAAAAGAAAAATAAATCAATAGTGTAACATTATTAGCCTTTCAAAGCATAAAACTTCTTTGTTTAGCAGTTTCACCAACTTAATCAAAACAATTTACCGAAGGCTGTGACATAGAGAAAACGATATGTTACACTACTCATCAAATTTCGATGAGATTTTTTGCCGAGTAGATATTTTATCAGCTGACGTTTATATATATAACATTATGAGGTAGTATGCTTTACTTTCGAGTAAAAAATTAAAAACTGTTTTTAGAAAAAATAAGGGCTTGAAACCACAAAATCTACAAAAATGGGAAACTGTAGTTTTTATAATTTTTAATACGATAATGTCTGGACCTCTATAACAACAGAATTTCAAATATACTCGCGTTTTAATTTGAAAATAATTTTACTATCCGAAATTCTCTGCGCGATAGGTTTACGGATGTTAAAATTATTTTCATATTAAAACGCAAATATTTTAGAAATTCTGTTATTATAGATGTCCAGACATTATCGTATTAAAAATTATAAAAATTACAGTTTCCCATTTTTGTAGATTTTGTGGTTTCAAGCCGTTATTTTTCTAAAAACCGTTTTTAATTTTTTACTCGAAAGTAAAGCATACTACCTCATAATGTTTTATATATATATATATATATATATATATATATATATATATATAAACGTCAGCTGATAAAATATCTACTCGACAAAAAATCTCATCGAAATTTGATGAGTAGTTCAGATTTTATTGACGATTGAATGTTCTAGTCACCCGCTCGACATCGTACCTTTCCATACCCCTTAAAAAATAAAGACTAGTGGCTATGGTCTGTATTAACGAATTACCCTAGGACTACCCGTGTTGATTTTGAAAATCCATTGAAAACCAAAATCAGGAAGGGCGTTCCCTTATATCGTATCAAAGTCCTTCGGATACGAGTCCTGGGAGTAACAACTAAGTCACCTCAGGCAGTCATTAATGTAAGACTATTTCCAAAACTGTGTTAATGTTTTGTCTTACCAAAAGAATTGCATGGATATTCTAAAATTTAAATATTTCAAAATAATTTCATGTATAAGTATGTATCGGAAATTTTTTGCAGTAACTTGTTGCAATTTTTTTACCTGCACATTTTCATGTCTGCAAGGGCCGTGGTGGCCGAATGTTCAGACCGTTCGCCTCCCACTAAGGCGATCCGGGTTCGATTTCCGACGAGGTTGGTCGCAGGATGTTCGTATATGAGAGTCGTTCCGGACGATGCTGTTGGACAGTGGGATTTCTCGGGGATCTTCCGTTTCTCTAGCCAGCCTCTTCTTTCCGGCACGTCTCCATACCCACCTCATGTCACCCCCACCAGCACTGAATACCTCGATGTTGAGCGCTGACCAAATACTGTCACTAACTCCGTCATGTATGCAACAAGGTTATTCACAGTTCGTATTTTCCACGTCTTTAATTTTCCTGTGTCAAACATAACAAGATTACCGCGACACAACACGTCTGCGTTTGGCAGAGATGTAACACCAACACGCCGAGAGTTAAGGCCAAGCCTGGTAATTTTACAGTGATTCAGATAATATTTTTAACGCAACGTAATATCGATAGCGAATACTCTCTACATCGGTTTGCCACTAATATTTATTTTTCTGTGACCTAATATTTTGTGGCACTAACCGCTATAGTACTAAAGATTTTCAAACCCAAACTATTACAAACTAACCAAACTGGTTACCAAGCCGGCCGTCTAGGGACCGGGGAGAAGGGGGTAAGAGGGGCATTAGCCTCGGGCCACACTTTTGAATTTATGAAAAGAAATATTAGTAATCGAAATGAACTGGCGTTTTATTATATGCGGCAAAACGATACGAAGTATTCAGTTAGTTTTGTAAGAACTGCATTTTAATAACTTACATTATTTTCTAATTGCTCTCGCATGTATAGTTGTAATCTTCCTTTGTGAACTGAATTCATTTTACTGAAGTACTTATAACGTTAATGTTTGTATTAGTGACTACATGCCAATACAAAGATAAATATACCATACCATAAAAGTTATCTATGCATCTAAATATGAAAAATATGGGCGAGGAGGATAGCATCCGATTTATGTTGCTTCCGGCCGTACATTCTCATAAAATGGCCCTGGTACCAAGTATGGCTTTATAAAACATTCAGTCACTCACAATGAAGTAGAGGTGCAGACGTGCACGGAATACATTAAAACAACACTGTTGAATGCTGCGCTGGCACAGATGCGTAACTGAAAGAAACCTGCGAATTCTGTGAAATTTTCTGACTGAAGTTGTTTACAATATTGGACGTACGCCATTGCCATACAATTTTCGCCCCAGAAATCCACACAAGAGAAGAGGGAAAATTACAATTAAACAAGCCATAGAAACAAGTAAGCCAGGACTGGTTTGGCTCTAGTCACCACATATATAAAAACAAACAATGGAAATTCAACAAGGAATTAAGTCAGGCCGCAAGAGTAAAAAATTAATCAATTACTAAAAATAAATTGAACTTCCAAAACGAATGATCAAATAAATAGGCCAACACATGTGTAAATGAAATAATAAAATTCCGGCAGGAATTTGTCTGACTATTGACTATGCTACAAGTTCGCTTGCAGCGGGGAACACTTTTGCCCAATAATTGATATTTGCGTAGAGTGACCAATTACATGTGAAAATGTTCAATAAGTAAACCCCAGTACGTAAAGGTCGTTGGCCAACGGTATAACACACTGTGTTAAAGTACGTACCTGTAAATGACTCCTAGTCTGTTACGAATTTGGCATAGCTCTTATTGAATCGCAAAGGTAGCTTATCCGAGGCATTAAATGTTTTGGGGTGTGAGTAAGGTATATTGGGAAGGTCGCAGCTATGTTTCTTACAAATTCTATAAATTTACAGTCCATGCCCTCGTGGTTACGCCAGGCTATAGTGTTTGATTTACTTTAATATGTTACGAATAACACACCTGACTCTAAATCTTCGGCCAAATAATCGTACTTTCTTTCAATTACTGTGCCGTATTTCAGTTCTTACCGATTTTGGGGAATCGTCGAAGAACAATTTACACACAAGTTGAGCGCCTTACACGTTGGGACTAGTGTTAGTAGGTAGACGCATGCAAAAGGTGCGTTTTTATTTGGTGACAGATTTTACTCCACTGCTCTGTACGTTCCTGAGCACAATCTGGGAGTTAGTTGACAGCCAAACCTTATATTACATCAGTTACGTGTGTAAATGCTTTGCAGAAATTTGATCACTCCAAAATGTATCTTTCAATTATTAATCGGAAGCAATCATTACGGAAGGCCAAGGCGTTATGGACCAATGGGAGTCTAATATTGCTGCCAGAATTTAACGCTAATTTTGTTCTACAATATTAAAATATAGTACGACTTTGCATCTCGTCTACAGCGAGGTCATTGTTACACAAAATCACTGGTTCATATTTATAAGGAACCCAGAAGGAAATGGCCATGGCTTGTAACAAGAAACTCTCCCAGCATATACCTGCACACTGAATGTAAATTGTTATTTTAGTAACCATACTTCTGCTAAAATAAAGAAAACAGTCCAGTTTGACTATTGGTACTGTCTGGACATTTCCTACAACACTCTCTTCTCCAGAAGCAACATTACGTTCTGTAAAATAAAGATACTCCTTGCTCGTTCTGCAGAACATATGATTTTAACTACATCAATAATTTTCTTTTGCTTTAGTGATAAATGCAAACCCGAAATCAGATAATTAGAGTAGTTGGACCGTGATTCGAAGTCAGTAATCCCAAATACAAGTTCAGTGGTTTACGACTCTGCCCTCTTTCTGTGCACTCTAAATCTGAATTAGTGAATATTCACTGATTCACACTGATGGATAGATTAGTTTCAACAATTTGAATCGGTGAATATAGTCACATTTTAATTAGTGAATATTCACTGATTTCCTGTAAGAGTGCCAACATCTCACAATTGAATCAGTAAATATTCACAGTTTTTTCCATTGGTTTTCAAAGAACAATTTCCACTTACTGAAGCAGTAAAAAATTACTGGAAAATTTGTGGGCATTCACTAATTAATTTGTGGAATGTTGGCACTCTTTATCGGAATCAGTGAATAGTCACCGATTTCGCAGTGGTTTCTCACTGATTAAATATGTTGAAACTGCTCCAAGTATCGGCGTGAATCAGTGAATATTCACTAATTCAGATTTAGAGTGTGATAAGAGGCAAATTTAACAGAGTTAAGTAATAAGGTAACTTCTCACTGCGAAATATATTTGAGGCAACAATGCCAGCTCAAAGGAGAATGTCTTAAATGTATCTTAGATAAAGAATAATTACTATACCACAATACTTAAATTAAAATAATGGCACATATAAAGCTGTTTATACGAGGTTTATATACGCCAGCAAACTTGACCTTGAACATATAGGTAGAGATGATGGCTTATCGCGGGGAAACTTGACTGTTTGCTCGGTTTCAAAGCACGTTCAGCTTACCAGAAGATTATTGGCTCACCCAACCATGTGTATTACAATAAACTACGAGGATTCAAGGGTATGTTAGCACAAAACATTTTCGCGATATACCATCGTTAGAGATGATGACTTATCGCGGGAAAACTTGACTATTTGCTAGGCTTCAACGTACGTTCAGCTTATCAGAATATTACTGGCTTTTCCTTGTACGTGAAGCTACTGCCCTATTTGACTAAGCCAATAAGAATACCGCTATTTTAATATTTGATGCACGTTATTGGTCTATAGACAGCTACGTTGTGTCAGTGTTTTCAAGGCTATGTTGGCACAAAACATTTTCGCGATATACCATCATCTCTAACCATCGTCTCTACATATATAGGTTCCGGTGAACTGTATTTTGGTTCTCTTCTACTTAACTCCGTCCAATTATTAGCGAGCAGGTTTCCACATTACAGCTTACAATGATTTTTCAGATCTCGAACGCGTGGAACGTTTAAAACGTTGCCGAAGTAATTAAATGGTTCCGAGTAGTGAAGTTTAGTAGCTGCCTGTGAATCACTTCACGACAAAGCTACGTTTATTTAGTTTTCCATGGTGAGGTATATTTAGTGAAAATTCCGAACGTATTGTTGAACTCGTGTAAATTCGCAGTCGCATATACAACAGGACGAATAACAGTCGATAGGTGTGACAGTCTAAACATATAGGTACAATACGCGATCCAGTGATAATCGGCGACGAACAGAAACCTATCGATAACGCGCGCGTTGCGGCCTTCCAAATTGGGCGGCCTGCTGTGAAAGCAGCGCCCGATGAACATGACAAGGATTCTGTAATTGTCCATTTCGAACTCCCCCTCTCCATCCACCATCCTCACGACACGTAACCGTCTGATTGACGTGTATTGTGTGCGGGCAATTGCATTTGCGCTGGTCGGTATAGGGAAGGAGGGTGTTCTAAAATATCCTCGTTAGACTGGGCATTCTGACCTTCTACTGGACGGGCGTGCCACGTATGATATTGCAGTATGCTTGCCTTCACTCTGCAGTAAGGTAAGTGGGCAGTACGTCCCGTCAACAACTAGGTCGTTACAAACGGTGACACACATATATTACATAATGACGTGACCTGCGAAGATTCAACAATGTTTTAGAAGCCGTCCCAGCACTCATGTACAAATTAATATGAGAAAGGTATCTAAGAGCTAGGGTATAACTCCGAGGATGTAGAATTAAGAGGGAACAATTTTACCCATCTTGAATATTTATATTTTGTGTCATACATTTCTTTATGGTAAAATTAAGAAATGTTATCCTAACTGCAAAAATAGAGTACATACTAATAAAATTTAAGACCTCATATATATCCGTTTACCGTTATTGCTACATTGCACTTAAGAAAGCAATAAGAATTCTCTAACTGCAATTATATCTGTACCAACAGTAACGGAAAACAAAGCTTTATAATGTCTAAACCTATATTAATATGTATTTTATTCTGCAGTTAGGGTAACGTTGCATAAATGTATTTAAAAGAAAAATCGTGACACTAAATACAACATTTCTGGATGGCGACCATCGCTCTAGCTGAAGACTTCGGACGCTCGTGTACATCTATCTACTTGCCACGAAGGAAAACACGCAAATGATACCCTACACTCTATAAATCTGGATTAGTGAATATTCACTGATTCACGCCGATGAATGGAGCAGTTTCAACAAATTGAATCAGTGAGAAACTACTGTGAAATGAGTGACTCTTCACTGATTCTGACAAAGAGTGCCAACATTCCACATGTTAATTAGTGAATGTCTACAGATTTTCCAGTAATTTTTCACTGATTTAATAAGTAAAAACTGTTATTTAAAAACAACTGAAAAAAGTGAATATTCGCTTATTCACTTGTGTGATGTTGGTACTCTTAAAGGAGGTCAGTGAATATTCACTAATTATACAGCGACTGTTTTCACTGATTCAAATTGTTGAAACTGCTCCATCCATTAACGCGAATCAGTGAATATTCACTAATTCAGATTTAGAGTGTATGTCACCCGAAAAATAGGAGCTGGAGAAACGGGAGACCCCTGAGAAAAACCAGCCGTATCCGTTGGTACGATTCCCACACGTGAAAATCCAAGGGATGACCCCGCCGGGAATCGAACCCGGATTGTTCTAGCCACTGCGTCAACTGCGGCCCCCATCCACGTAGAGCGATTTCGGGAAACCAGGGAAATACCGTAATCAAGATTGCCGGAGACGGGAGTCGAACCTCGGTCCTGCAGAATGCGAGTCTATATCGTTACCTTCGTCACCTTGCCAAATTCCGCGCTGTAGTACCTTACAAAACACACCGAGCAGTACGCAGCCAATAAAGTGGCCAACTTTCTATGATGATGAATTTTCAACTGGTTTGAAACTCAGGAGCGACTAGGTGCATATGATACTGTGGTAGTTCTTCGACATTTGCCTTCCACGTGATGGCGATAAACACTACAACGCCCAGTCCAGAATCCGGGGAGGTAACAGTAACTTTACTCCCCGGCCAGGAATCGAACCCGGGACTTTTTGCCCACCGGCCAGGAGCTCTAACCATTTATCCAAACGGTCGGAACAACTTTCTATACAGTAGAAGTTATATTACTTTAAAACTATTCGCCGCATGCCGTATTGTAGTAAGGCGGCACATAAATTAATGAATTCTAATAACCTCAGTTGAAATAGCTATGTTTTTGGAAATTAAAATAAAAGATTATCGATTATTGTTTTTACTACGATTGCACCAAAATCACGCAATTAGATGTCGTAATATCTGGCATCGCAATTAAGTATACGACATTTTGGGCGGTTTCAGATAAATCGCACCGGAGAAATTAACAACTCGCGAAATTATTTTCTCATTAACTGGAAATAAACGGAGTTTCTAGAAATTCCTTAGATATATAGGGCCAGGAAAATTTCGCTAAATCAATTACCTGCATGCTATAATCTGTTGTTCTATGCATACTCAAGCCCCGTCTATTCGTTCATCGTCTGCTGTTCCACAGAGTAGCAGCTAGTTGACAAATCGTCGGGGCTTGAGTAGGCATAGGATAGTTGATTATAACATGTAGCTCATTGAAATTACGACATTTTCCTGTCCCTAATATATAGCTGTTTATACTGGTTTCAAATAATTAACCGTTTTTAATCTTTGAATTTAGCACTGATATGGTAACAATTTGCTTAGGAATGGATAATATGTCAGGTCTGGCTGGCAAGTTTATAGGCTTCGACATCTCATAAGCACGTCGTTGATACACTTCGCGAACATCCACACAACAATATATACTGATAAAGACTGACAACATAATTCTTGTACCTACGCGCAGTGTTTGTTATCTCATAAATTAAGATTCATTTTTCCCCCTGAACAGGCTACGTCCAGTAGTGGGAAGGCCTAGGGACAGTTCGAAGAAATAGGACTAAGTTACTGGTGATGCAAGGTGCAAATGTAGATCACATCAAACCACTAGCCACGTGCTTCAATTTTCTCTGTGTTCATAATCTTGTACAGTATAAGATATCCTACTAGCTACCTCGAGTGTCGTGGTCTTTGCTAACCGTTGGACACGTGTAATATGAAAAGACACGATAGTCAATTTCATATATTACCTTTTGTTTGTATCTCTTACTTGTATTTAAATTGTAAGTTTATGTGTTTCCGAATCGACAGTTAAATATTTCTCTAACCACTGCCCCTCCCTAAAAAAACCCTTTGACTCAAATACTGGGGTTTGTAAAAAAACTGATCAATTAAAACAATCGATGGTGCTTGCAAGTGTTTACATTCACTTTTATTATTTGCAGTGCTACGTTACCTATTTTTAATTATTCGTCAATTTTGAAAATTTTGGTGATTTTTAATTTTTTTTTTTTTTAATAACGGACGTTTCTGTATTATGTAATTGCAATTTTTTTTGCTACAACAAGGCGAAGTGATACGCTAGGGCATGAGTTTTGTTTCGGAAGCAATTTGCTTCCTCTTTGAAACGACGACCGCGTGTGCGGTAGGCTGGCGCATATGAACTCCATATCCCTGAGGGAAGGGGAACGGTGTGAGAAGGGGTGGAAAGAAGTGGTGCTCCACGTGTTATGAAATTAATTTCGTGAGAGGCGCGGTTTCGTAAGGGTGGGACCACGGCGTGTTTAACAAGAGCCTATGGAGAAGTGGAGAGGGGGTTAGCGGGGGGTTAAATGAGGACGATATGGCGGCCGGGGTGCTAAGGGCAAAACCTCTCTGTAGTTAGGCGTGCATTTCTCGGGCAAAGATGGAGAAGGGGTGAGAGGGAAGAGGAAGAAGTTCTGTTAAGCGTCTCTCGGATGGCACGCGAAGAAAAAAAGAATGTTTCTGAGGTCGAAGTTCGCTGGTGGCAAATGCGTGCGTTCGAACTCGCACATGCGCAGTGGTCGCGTATACTATCTACGCGACAACGGCAATTACTGAACAAATGCTTTGGTCACGTGCCAGCAACAATGATTCGTCATGGACTGATACTGAAATACTTGAAATGTCTGAATTTTGTCCAGTCTAATGGTGACAAGCTAATAAATAAAGATGAACTTCAGATGTGGACAATTTATTTGAAGCCAAGCAAACACTCAACTTTCTCCGCGGTAATTCAGTGTATCTAATAATGGTGATTTGGAAAAAATATGTAGGCTCAAAAATTCGAAACATGATGAAAAAATATGATATGTCAAACAACTTTATTATAGGTCGTTCTGATAAAGTGAGCACTGAAAATTTAACTTCTTAAAAAATATCACTAGCTGTAACTGCACATAATTCAACATTAACTATAGCCCCCTTACTGCTTGTATAGTTGGCAGCGAAATAACGCAATACAGGAATTTGTATTTTCCTATTTAAATACAACACTGAAACAACATCTACCGAAATCGACATAATTCAATTGTACATAATTAATTAACATTTTTTAATCAAACTTTCTCCGTACGTATCGACTGCACAATTTATTTACACGTTCAAACATCAAGTGAGAGGTTAGATAGTTCCCGTTGATAGCCGTTACGCGTGGAAAGATACGAATTGGCTGAAAATAGAACTTAAGCAGGGTTTTCCTGAGTGCTCACTTTATCCAGAACCGCATATAAACATATTATTTTGAAAATCCTCTACGCCAGATTAACATTTACACCTACCTCAAAAGACAATGTCAAAACTATAAAAAAAAAGTTCGCAAATCACACACATAACATATACTTAATTTACATTACTTTGCGTGGTAACATAAATTTAAAACTTATTTTAGTATGTTCGCAATAGTGTTAGAAAAAAACATTACAGGTAAACAAGGCCAATTAAGTGACAGCCCCCTCCCCCACATTGAATTTTTTTGTGTTAGACACTTATTATTAATAAAGAAAATTGCCGAAGTATCAGTGTGGTGCTGAAGTTACTGAACTTACGATTTAGGTAAACATGTATGCGCTCAATTAAAAAAACCCTGGTTATCATTATTTCCAGAGTCAAAAAATTAAATTTGCAAAGTCATAATAGCAACATGCTGCACATTCAGCTCGTGTGTGTGTACTGCCACGTAAAGTATATGGCAATTCCCCTGATGTAATAATTCAGGAAATTTCTTTTCGCAAAAGAAAAAATTGTATGAGACACCAATAATCCAACATGGCGGGAATTAGAGCTCTGTTGTGACAAACGGATCTCAAGAACGTGCGACTGTCAACCATCTTGAAGTAAATAGTTTTTCTGTAACATTAATTGTAGATTATTTTTCTGGATTTGAGTATGGTAGAGCGTCAAAATTATTTAATAAGAACTTAATATGTATCATAAACAAATTATTTTGATTAATTTTTGTTTTGGAAAACTAAGTTTTATTGTATGGCATACACTTTTAAAAATTAAAATGATTACTTTATTTTAAATTAAATTAATAACTGAGTCATATTCTAAACTTTAACATAACATTAATAAAAATATATTATTTAAATATAATTAAAGATATGTTTTAATACACGACATTCTCACTCCTAGGAAGTCGTGTTTAAAGAATTAACGATGAAGATATGTGATGATTTTATAAGAAATTATAGCTGTGAAAACATGGAAAAATATCCTAGAAAACAATTTTTCAGCATTTCTGAGTAAATATTTCGCCATAATTATACATTTTTTGTGTGATCTCTTGCGAGGAATTAAAAGTTACGAAACTACTAAGTTAATAGTTCACCTGAAACCCTTACACTATCAACATGTATGCTCACACACAAAGTCAACAAGTACGTTTTCTAGAACTGCTCAATTCTGGTTTCCATTCACAAACTTCCGTAAGCTTTTAATTTAAAAGCTAATAAATGTTAGTGCTTATTCGAACTCCGATAAATCTGGTGCAAGAACGGTGGTTTCGTATAATAAGCGGTGCGGAAATCTTCCGTCACTAGCACTAGTATCACAATCCCTAAATTCATTAGATTATTATAGCAAATGACGAATAAAAAGGGCTATTGAGTATACGCCTTTAGAGCAACAAATATAAGGGCTAGTGACTTTAGAGCTACTGCCAATTTTTAAGGGAGTAAAATTTTGGGGCAAGTAACTTTAGGCCTACAAAATTAAGGGATACTAACTTAAGAGCAAGTGAAATTAATGCTACTTACTTTAGGGTTAACGACTTACGAGCTACTAAACGTATTGTAATAGAATTTATGTCTACTATCAGTTAGACGGCAGTAAAAAGGTACTGTTAATAAAAGGGTTAATGACTTCATAACTACTGGCGTCATGGCTAATGACTTTAAGGATAGTGAATCCAATTCTGTTGAATTTTGGACTAGTGTCATTAAAGTTGCTGAGCTTGAAGTGGTGACAAGTGCTGCTGAATTTAGTGCTAGTAACTTTCGTGGTGAGTAATTATGACTTTGGCCTGCTGACTTTAGGACTGGTGACTTTAGGGCTACAGTAGAGATGCCCAAGCTGGCTATGGGGCATACGCCGTCAAACCCCAACCCTCAATCTCCTCCCAGCGCACCATACTCTTCTCCCTGGGCCAACATAGTGTGTGTTTAAGGTAAGGGTAAGTAAGGGGAGGGGGAAGCGGCGAAGAATATACGACCCAGGTGGGAACATTAGCCCGACCCGGCTGCTACATATCATCTCGGCACACACACCACGCGTACGCAAGGCTGTTCAGAGCCGACCGCCGAGACGCCCCTGGGGCAGTAAATCAACGAGGTTTTTCTTCACAGCTTGGCAAGGGGGGGTGAGGGGTAGGTAAACTCCGACGATAGAGCGTTTGCCTGTTTACAGCACGCGCAGTTCAAGGCTTCGCCCTCTAGAACTGCCCTTCGAACCAATTTCACTAGCCTACAATATTTTTTTTATGCTTCCCTCGGGAAGAGTTTCTTCGCCGCAAGAACTCGCCCGCAAAGAGAATGCCTCTCTTCTTCTGGCAATATAATTATCTCTGGGCTGTATCGTTCATCCCACGATACTGACTTGTATTGTACCTCTTTCGTAAAATAAAAATGCCACCTACACCATTTCGTCGAGATGCGATGTTTGGCCTCGGGTTAATGGAGAGCCAGGCAGACTTAACTTACAGTGGAAAATTGCTTTTCGGAATTTCGACACTGCAGAACAATACTTCCTTACGACTCATGGCAAATATTTAAAACGAAAGTAGCTCTCGGAATGAATTTTGTTACATGATTTACGTGCCCAAAACCACTGAACCCACAGTTGGGTTAGAATAAAAGTACTTGCTTGAACATTTCGTGTTTTAGATATTCATTTGTTTGTTAGAAATTCTATACAGTTAATACTAGGAATAAAATAATGCTGACTCGCAACACAAATATGACAAGAACATTTTTATTTTAAAACTACAGTACAATACAACATTTCAGGACGCCTTATTCTCTGCTGTAGTTCCTTAATTTTGTCACATACTCGAGTAGATACATTTCAATACCCGTTACAGTGATTTAAATGCTTTCCTTTAATAATTCAATTCGGAAATTACAGTTAAATAAACTAGTGAAAGATCCTATGCGTATGGTGGCTCAAGAAATTTTTTTTTTTCAGGTTTATGCGTTTTTGTGACATTGACGTTGATATATTGGACATTAACAATACATTTTGAATATCCAATAGATTTCACAACATCAACATAATTATTTTAATATGACATACTTCAAAGTTCATAAATTAAAATATGCTGAAGTTTTGAGTGCAACTACCCGTGTGCATCTTGACGGTCTGAGTAGAACTACATATTGTTATTTCTCTTAACGCCTTTAGGTAAGGTTTAACATTTGACTATGCTGAATTTGTTAATATCGAATTAAGTACAATAAATTTAGTTGGAAAACTTTAATTTCCAAGAACAGTTTGTACCATGTGCTAACAAAATCGACAAATTCTTGCTCTGCAGCGAAATGCATTTCTTAGTTGCAGCTTAGACGTTTGTGTGTAAAACAATAATTATCACAATTCTCTTGACTCGCTGAATATTATATTATAACTTCCTGTTTCACATTTACATTGGCTTGCACATAAAACTACAATTTTAAGTCTTATCACTAAATATAAAATGTTTGAAAATTGTGAATAATGTCTGCTATTTGAAAGCCCTTAAACAAGTCCATATTACGAAAAAATGTTTTTCGAACATTATTTGAATTAATAATGACTGCAGCAATAACAGTTTCATGAGAATATCAAGTCATTATTAAAACTATATTACTTATATTTTTCAACCTAGATAAAGTAATGACCCATGTAACATGAATAAATTATATTTAATGTGTTAACACAGAATAAAACTGCAATCAAAGCGCTTGAACTCCTGGCCGTTTGGATATTATAGCATTTCAAAACAATATATATATTCTAATATGGATATAACACATATTAAGTTTTTGAAGGTACAGGGTTTTATGCCATTCTAGTGTCGGTATAAAACATTTTTAGTTGAACACCAGCTTTCAGCTTTGTCTTAATTATATATTTAATTGTATTATAATTCGAGACGAGGAAATCTCGCGAATTCAATGACCCACCGTCTAGAATCTATTGTCCTATGCGTACTCAAGCCCTGTTTATTCGTTCATTGTCTGCTGTTCCAATGAGTATCAGCTAATGGACAAATAGTCTCTGGGCTTAAGTATTTATAGGATAGTTGATTCTAACATGTCGGTCATCGAATTCGTGAAATTTTCTTGTCACTATTTATAATTTAATTTGTTTAGTGGAAAATTTCATTCTGTGTGCACAATAAATTTTAATATTTTTAAATTATTTTTACCTAAGAAAAAAAATATGCAAAACAATTTCGACCCGTTAACATTTGTTAATATACGCATTTAAGTAATTCATCGCCAATAGTATAGTGTTAGGTTCGTATAAATCTTTGTATAGTTGTTAT
Organism: Medauroidea extradentata; assembly: GCA_003012365.1. Lineage (NCBI taxonomy): Eukaryota > Metazoa > Arthropoda > Insecta > Phasmatodea > Phasmatidae > Medauroidea > Medauroidea extradentata. The sequence goes on from PNEQ01048961.1 coordinate 42,740, forward strand.
GAAAATCCATCCTTCTCAATAAACGTTGCCGCAGTTTGATAGTCGGAGACAGATATCGGCTCATGCGTACGCCCTTATACCGTCGTGAAAACTGACCAGGATCAAGCGACGTTTAGCATTTAGCCATACCGCTATTACCGCTCGCGTTTCGTTGACGGTGTCCCTGATTTAGCGGTGATCAGGCGATCAAACTGCTCATTAATGTTTGCCGATGCAGGTTCGCGCTTGCTAATGTGCCGTTTAACTATCTGATTACAGTATGCTTTAGTTAGGACTGCTGAACTAACGGAGCGTTCACGTTACATTGTTGGCACTCACAACCTGCATCTTAAGGGTGTTCTAGTGCGATTAAATTATAATTTTATATTTTTATGAAATATTGTTAGTTTTGTGGACGATACTTGTGAGAACATTTTACTCTTACGAAACAATTTTAGCTCTCGTGGTTTTCTCATAACGGGGTATCAAAGCCAAAATGTGCCTTAATTCCAGTGGCGGCTCCAAGGTTGTTGCCAGGGAGGGCACAAGCTGCAGGTTTTGCACTAGTTGACTGTAAAGCCACTAGCACGCTGGTATGTACGTGCCGCTTATTACTGACTGGCGACAACAAAATAAGTAGTCAGTAGATATTTCATTGTCATTAGTATACGGTGGTGCGTTTACAGGAGTGTATAGTAGTCGGAAACTTGTGCCCTCGCCCCCCCTCCCCCTGGCAGCAACCCACGAGCCGCCACTGCTCAATACTAACAAACAAAATTTTTTTTAAATGCACACTTACCGTTATATATGTTACTTTTGAACGGAGCTTTTGACGGAATTACTTTTGTAGAATTACCTTAGTTATTTATTTATTTTTCCCTGGTTTATTTTTTGGTGCTTGGAAGCTTGTTTGTGTTTATTTTCTTGTAACTCAATGACTGAATTCCTTGTGGAATTGCATATATGTACCTATGTTTGCCTGTTGCAAACAAAGTCCTTTTGTTTGTTTACTTGTCTGTTTGTGTGTATCCTCTGGTTTTTCTGTGACACACAATTTGCTGCAATGGCGTATGTGGCATGTCTAAAACACTTATTTAGTTTATTGTTATGTGTATTGATATTTTGTCAGATAAAACAGAGTTTAAGTAATTTTTCGTACATATAATTACTTTAAAATCAAACCCATTCATCTAATACTTTATTAAACAAAAATCACCTAAACCCACTGGACAATTGTTTTCAGTCCTGTACCTACTCGTCTATTTCGCCTTCTGTGGCCGAAATACTTGCGCTTAAATTTTCGTACGTTCTAATTAAACTATCGCGCCATCTTCCTTAGCTCACATTTCATTCTATTAGCTTCTTAAGCTCTCTAACGAGTCATCTAACTCCTACAGAGAACTATTTAACTGACTTTAATACGTTGCGTTACACGATTAGGGCTATGATATTTTTTTCAGGAAAGTTGAAGAGGTTCACGCTGTAAGGCACAGATAGGCTAAGATATATTTGTCGCTTATAAACCATACAATAGGTTACCATGTTGACGAAGTAAACCTTTCACTTCTCACCACAACCTGAGTTCTGTGGAGAGGAAACTCTAAAGGAGCTAAGTGCCAACAGAGACCAAGTTGAATTTCTTACATCAAAATTATGCTAATGTAATAATGTAAGAATTAAGTCTCAAAAATTTTCCTGGCAGACTTTTTTAGCATAATAAAATCGCCGCCCCCAAATGTCTGCAGCTTCTTGCAGCGCTGTTTTTTGCCTTATATGCGAAAACGTATTTTTGGCACTTAGCTCCTTTAGAATTTCCACTCTTTAATTCCCGATTTTCGCATGCAGGAAACGTAGCGGACGTTCTACTGATCGGCTTTCCGAAGTGATATGCTTATTCAAGTTTTCATTCCATCTTTGTTCCACCCGATATAGTGACCCATGATTTTCGCAAATATGTTTCTGCACCTATTTGTTTGATTGCCTTACGTGCACGTCTATTTTTATTGGCAAAGAGTATTGGTGAAAATACGTTTCTCATTTGACCGTACAAATCAGAGTAATGTTACCTCGACACCACACGTCTGTGATTCATAGTATAAAGTGTGGGTTAAAGAATCGTGTCAGTGACCATGAAGCTGAGCTGCAGATGTGCACACAAGGAACTGAAGAGAACTAGTACAAAAATCATTTCATAAATATATATTTTAACAAAATACACCTACTTCAAAAAACTACTCTGAAGAAAAAATCACTAAAAAGTTAACATAATTACGTTATTTTTAGACTTCTTAAAATTCAATCAGTTAACTAGGACAGTAATACACAATTATTGTTATTTTTAGATTAGGTGCCAGCCAAGGTTATTAACAAACGTGTAACGAAGTAGCGTAGGTAGACATCTAATCTAATGAAATTAAACGTTGACTGCAACTAAGTATTTCCTAATCTACACAAAGACAGCAGCCACGCGGTGTTGTTGAATAGCACGGGGTCCTAACGGCGGGGTTGGGAGGGGAGCACCTTGAGTGAACGACCCGAAAGCGGGCAGTTGTGTCCGATATCTGAATTTCGATGCTGTAAGTTTTCTCTAATTGTATTCGATTGTGGTCTCTTGATACTTAGAATCGCCTTAAGATATTTAGATTTGATTTACACGACAGTTGTGTTCATTTGTCAATGTATTTTCGAAGCGTCGCTTTTATATCCCTGTTTTGTTTAATTTTGTAAATAGGTGTATTCAGGATTATTTGTAATTAAGGTGACGCTTTAGGCAATTGTGTTCATTTGTAATTTGGTTTTATTAGGTATTGCTGCATTATCGAACTAACGTTAACATTAAATTTATGTTTTCAATGTTAGGAAATTTCGAAAAATTTCTTAAAAGCTTGACTGGCACCTTCTCAAAACATTACAACAATAATTGTGTATTACTGTCCTAATTAATTGAATGTATTCTAAGTAGTCTAAAAATAACGTAATTTTTTTTTACTTTTAGTGTATTTATATTAAGAGTAGAGTTTAAAGTCAATTTTTTTGTTAAAAAATTTTTAATCACTTGATTTTTTACAGAGTTCCGGTGCCCACTTTCCACATTCATGCTGTTTGTCGCTAAGGAGTCCGTTGTTCCTTCGCAGTCCAAGTAAGTCCAGAACGTCCTTGACCATAGTTAGGTATGATCTTTGAAAGAACTGTGCAATGGGAGTTCATGACTGGATTTATTTACTTGGACATACTCCATTGCGAAATAAATTACTATTAAAAGGAAAACTAAAAATAATACAAGAAAACATAAAAAAGCAGAGTATGCTTTAGTCATCAGGATACATACACAACAAGAAATTCCAAAACTGGAATCTGGTCAGATAAAAACAATGAACAAACAGAAAATAAAAGAAATAACAAGAATATACTGACTGTTTGGAAAACTACTGTGTTTTGTTTCGTCTCATCATTTGTGTCGTTTGTTGTTTTTTTCTGTTTGTGTCCGACATATTTGTGTTTTGTTTAGTCTCATCGTTGTTTTGTTGTATTTCTGTTTGTGTTTTTGTCTCGTCTCATCGTTGTGTCGCATGTCAACTTAGCTATTTTC
>PNEQ01048962.1:0-33624 GCA_003012365.1 Medauroidea extradentata
TTTATCTGACCAGATTCCAGTTTTGGAATGTCATGTTGTGTATGTATCCTGATGACTAAAGCATACTCTGCTTATTTATGTTTTCTTGTATTATTTTTTTTAGTTTCCTTTTAACAGTCATATATTTCGCAATGGAGTATGTCCAAGTAAATAAATCCAGTCATGCACTCCCATTGCACAGTTCTTTCAAAGATCATATGGTTTGAGGTATATCTAGAGAAGGAAATATCGTGTATTAAATCGAGGAAAAGTTGTATTTATAACTCATGTACACGATGTTTAATTATTCTGCCAGATCATTGTTTATAAAACTTGTGTTTGAAGACTGTGAACCATGGTCGTAGAAGAACAGGTCTGGACACTCGCCTATCTAACAATGTATTTTGCTTGACCCCCTTGTTGTTTGGCTGTAGTTCGTCAAGTTACCGAGAATGTTGTACTTTCTGGCGCTGTAATCCGGGCGGTCGGACTAAAATTCCGTCCACTTTTTTCCATTGTTACATAAATAAAGATTGCTGGAGCCTTTTCTTAAATTTGTGAACGAAGAAAGTATTTCATAAATTGATTAAAAATACGTTATGATAAATTGTTTATCGTAGCGGAAAGGAAGTGGGCGGAGTTTAGTCCGACCGCCGTAACATAAGCGCCAATAAACACAATATTCTCGGTAACTTGGTGAACTACAGCCAGACAACAAGAGGGTCAAATATCCAGGCGAGTGTCCCGACCTGTTCTTCTACGACCGTGGTCCAGACCTGTTCTTGTACGACCATGCTGTGAACCAATAGCATACCTGCATGAGGACATCCACAGACTGCTGCGCTACATTGTCAGATGTACAACTTGCCACTGGTTGTAGCAGCAGCCAATGAAGAAGTAGCTAAGGGCAGATAGTAGGCTTACACAGGACTGTGGAGTCCCGCCGGCTTGTCGTCAGTGAGTGCCGTAGCCAGAATTATATTCTAAAGGACGGCTACGGTAGACATCTTTGTTGAAATGTACTATGTATATATCAATACACACAACTACAGAATAATCAATTGTTTTGTTCGCTTGGCATCAATGCGGCTATATTACTGAACCTTAGTAATGCAAGGCAAAGTGTGATGGTTTCCTCAGAATTTCGTGACGGTGAGAAAGGAAGGTATCCGATTCCTTCCATCACCCTACACTCTAAAAAATAGTTCGTAAAGTGGCCACACGTGCGTATAGGAGGGCTAAGAAAGTAGGTATGATAGAATAGTTTCCCAGACATCCATAGAAGCACTCTTAAATATTTTATAAAACAGTCAAATGTATACTGAAGTTACCAGACTTGTATTGTAACAAGTGTAACAGGTTGTATATTTACAAGGCAGAAGTATGGTAACTGTACCATACTGCATTTAGGTTAATTACTTCCTAAACATTTCAGGAAGTTTTTTTTACAGTGATCTTCGTCTGTGCTTAGAGCCATGAACATTTCGCGAAAAGAGTTTTGCCCCTATTTGTTTCGGTGCCTTACGTTCACATCTGCCACTTTGCTTCATGGTTATTGGCAGAGTGCCTGTGTGAAGTGACGTCTGTCATTTGACTTTGCCAATACAACAAGGTTACTGCTTGCGACACCACACGTCTTTGATTATTGGGTAGAACCGCAAGGTATGTGAGAGTTGAAACAGCCTATCAGTGACCATGAAGCAGAAATGCAGACGAGCACGTGATACACTGAAACAAACTGAGGTAAAAATTCATGGCCCTACCTATGCTAAATACATCGGCAGTTCTATTTTTTTTTTTTTTTTTTTTTTTTTCAAACGCCAACGACTTGATTCCCCGTGCAGACGTCACAGTCTCGTTAAGTACACACACTATTATTCAGACGGGCAAATTCCTCTGTAGCTGTCAGTAGAGAGATTGTGCGGGAGGAGTTGTGAAGGAGGGGAGGGAGAGGGGTTGGTATACAGCGCGCCTGGCGGAGGGGAGAGGAACTAGCTCAGGCCGCTGATCGCCGCGTCATCTCGCCGCCTCTATAGCCTCCAGTAGTCGCCCAGCTGTCGCGCGGGCTGCACGTGTCTCCAGGGGTAGGACACACGCTCCTAGTCGACTTGTACCGGACCAGCCGTCAGACACCGCGCGTTGTCCGAGGTAAGTCCCAGGTCCTTCTCCTCAGCCTGCCTATATGTATCATATGTTTGGATAACCCAGTTACTAACAATGCTACCTTTTAATTCATTTCTTTCTCATTCAAAATTTGACAAGATTAATTTGAAAACATTTCAGTAGAGACATACCTAACTGCTTTACCTTTCATCAAGCACTATGTATTCGAAAAATTAAAACTTAATTACGAAATAATTAGGATGATTTAAAATTTAATAAAGTAATTACCTCTCACCATGCAGAAAAGACTAAATAACTGCTAGTACCAATTTAGTCGAATAATACGCATCTAATCGTAAAATTTGATGTTTATATTATAAGACATTGCCAGTAATTCGTCACACTCTTAATTTGGTATACGAAAACGAATAATTTCTACAAGAAACTATGATAACATCTTAAGGTTACTGCTTTTCCTGCTAGCAAAAATTTCAATTAGTAAAATAAAGCAGAAATCGTACAATTTTCACGTAAATTTTTGGAAAATTATTTCTATTTTACTGTCTAATTTTCTCAAAATAAAATCTAATATATTTCTAAGTAATTATCAACATAAATACAAAATCGTCCACAATAAAGCAAAACTATAATACATTTTATCGAAAAAACTAAGGTACATAGTAAATAAAACTTTTAAGAAGATTATTTGGCGGTTTTACGAAATATGCTTCATTCTTTAATTAAAAAAAAAAATTAACATTCACAAAAACTGTATAAATCGGTATCCGTGATCTTAACGCTTGGAAAGCTCAGAAGCGATAAGGGCTACACTGACGTGAGCGCCTAGTGCCGCATAGCTCCTACGTGAAGGCGCTAAACTGTCGCATGGTGTTACCAAAGTACCGGTGCAACTATGGGAACATAAGGACGCGGTATAAATACGTTTTCAACGTCACATGATTATTATTTTATTTGTACCAGATATTGTTCTTATTTTATACATAAATTGAGAGAAAACTGTGCTCGAATAAAAATCTTTTTCTCATAATTTTTGCATCTTGGCTCGTAAACATCATAATTTGAATTTACGGTTTTACGCCACTAAAAACCAACTGACTAAAAACTATACAGTAAATAACGATTACTGCAGCGTCTCCTACAAAAAAATTAAAAAATTTTGTATCGAAAAAAATTGCTAAACTTTGAAATTAAAATATCAAAAACTCAAGAATTGTTTCAAAATACATTTTTTTTTAAATTTTTTTGCTTTACATAGGAGACGTTGTAGCTTACAACATCGGTATTCACGGTAAACTTTTTCAGTTGGGTATGTCAGTTTGTTTTAGTGGCGTATATCAAAACCGTAAAATACAAATTTTGACGTTTACGAGTCATTACGCCAAAACTATGAGAGATAAAAAACATTTCTTAACAGCAAAATTTAGTGACAGTTTATCTCTAAAATAAGAAAGCAATATCTGGTATAAATATTAAAATATGACGTTGAAAATGTATGTATACTATATCCTTAAGGCGGCTGCCTGGTGAAGGGTACGTTTGTGTGTGTGAGACAAAAATAGATGAGGCTCTAGGAGTGACGTCGGCCCCTCACATGTATAGTTATATCGCCTCTACGACCAAAGTTGTAAATACGCGCGCAGTGTTCCCGCCGTGACGTTTTTATTGTAGGAGTTTAAGGCCTTGTTACGGAGTTTTGCAGTGATGTCGAAAATATTTTTTTTATTGCTACCTAAAACTCATATCAAAATTTCGCTGCACAGTTTTGACACTTATATGTTATAATTTGTAGCTGAATTTTTTTGTAGAATTATATTGAACGGTTTTTTTTAGATTTCATTACCCAAAGTACCACGTTTTTCGTCGTGAAAATAAGCAAAAATGAAGGAAATTATTTTTTTTGCTGGCGAATGGTACATTATTTTAAAAAACGCGTCCACAGTATTGTGCATCGTGTGATTGCACATTGACTCAAATTTTTTCAAAACTTTTGGTTAAAAAATATTTGAGTTATTGACACCAGTCTGAAAAAACTCGGGAACTTGCCCGATAACCCTATCATTTTATTGAACGCAACACTGTAGCAAAGTACACTGTAATTGTAGATCTCAGTCTATAACGAATTCGGTTAATGTATCTTGAGAAACAACCGTCTGAAAAAGCCGATTTCATCCAATTTAACGGCGGTAAAATAATGCTTCAAATATGGGAGAGCCGACGTGGCCGAGTGGTCAGGCCACTCGCCTCCCATCAAGGCGATCCGAGTACGAATCCCGGCGGGATCGGGCTCCTTATGTTCGCGTGTGGGACTCATGCGGACAATGCCGTTTGTTGGCGGGCCTTTCTCGGGAATCTCCCGTTTCTCCCACTATTTCCGTTCCGGCACTGCTCCATACTCACCTCATGTCATCCCTCACCAGCACTGAAGACCTCAGTGTAAAGCACTGAGCCAAATCTCTCACTCACCCCACCCTCCCCTAATAGGCGTGGCATCTTAAAGTCATATTTACAAGAACAAGTCTGAAGTGTGTTTTATTTCGTAGATAAGGATTGTGGACTCACGTTTACTAGTCTCTGAGAAAAAAAAACTTAACTGCGAATATGCTGCACGCAGCTTGAGCGGTAACCAGACGGTCGTCTTAAAACCGATCTGGTCCGATTTCCTCTCGACCATTATATTCTGACTTCGGCTTCCTACATTTTTTTTCGAAATCACTTCAGACAATGGCTGGAAGAAAGTCTGTAGAAAAGTTCACTGTGTAACCCACAATTGTTTACGTATCAATTTGAGCAGTCGATGTGGTGATACAGCTGTGCGACAAGACAGCTTTAATCCACGTTGGAGAGTTCGGAGAAAGTGTTTACAAAGCGCTTGATAGATCTGAAATTCTTTCCATGGATGTTTTAATTGATGCATTGGAAACATATGTAACAGTTTGCAACATAAACATTGATATCCGAGACCAAGAACTCAGTTAAAACAACCATGTGGGCGAGCCCCTTAATATACTCTGCACACCAAGCAATCCACCCACGCAAAATAAAAGTATTCTGCGAGAAATTTCTAAACAGAATACTGTCATGAACGAAACATCAGTTATATTATCTACAGAACCGAGCGAGGTGGCACAGATGTAAGACGCTGGACTCGCATTCATGAGGATCAGGGTTCCATCCCTGGCTCCGACCATACTGATTTCGGATTTTCCATGGTTTCCCGAAATCACTTCAGGTGAATGCTGGGACGGTTCCTTAACAAAGGCCATGGCTGACTCCTCTCCCAGCTCCTGTCATTGCATCAAGCTGTGTGTCGCCGTCTCGATTGGCATCACTGCTGAGACATAAAGCCCACTTCCCGTATCTTACATATTATCTACAGGAGGTTACAAAATTGCATGTTCGAATTTTGGAGGAACATTCCTCACATCGAGATGAACAAAAATGTTAAATGAACAACGTTAACAAATGCACAATGTCTGCGCTACAGTTCACAGTACCTTCTGTTATAGTCCACAGTGTGCGGTGCCTATGATGTTACTGCTGCATGTCATAGCAGCTGTTACTGGCAGCGGCATGCCAGAAGAGTCGTATTTCATGGGACAGTGGGCAATGTCCGACGTAACATTACACAACGACATGAATACAGCCCGCCCGCCTAACTGTAAGTCATGAGACTTGTAGTAAAGTAACGGTGTGTTTTCAAACCTATGCTCATATAACTATTTCTGTTGCTGGAAGTGTGAGGCTTGTCTTCCCTTAGTATTGTCAGAGCAAATATAAGTAGGTCAAATATGGAAAGTTGCAGTAGTGATGTAGTGTGTCGACGTTCAACGACGCCGGTATGTTCACTTTCATGTGCCATGACGACAACAAATATGGTGGTCGTAATTAGGTTTGCACATCCATGCGGAATGCTACTTAGTCTGTTAGGGGTTAGGTAGGCCCCGAATGAAACCAAGAGGAGGCTGTGTTGAGGATCTCAGTACGGGGGGCATAACAGTGGGAGAGATCCTGGGATGGGTAGCACTGGGCTCTTGCTTACCTATGTTACTTCTTTGGTAGGTGGTCGGAGACGTAGTTCAGAGTTCTACCAAGGGGTTCGGTGGCCCCAACTGTATGTTAGTTCAAGTACACTGCGTGATAGTGTGTGATCTCTCCCCACGCCCATGATGGCCTCGCGGCTAAGAGGCACCGTTAACAAACAAATCCTTTTATATATATATACACACACACACTAACTGCCCCGACAAACGTTGTTTTGTCACATAAATAACGTATTGTAAGTGTGTAAGGAATTGGTATATAAGTGGAAGAGGTCTAATAATAAAGAAATTAATACATAATAATAATAGAGCAGCGACACCTGGTGAGGATAGACTGGTATTAGCTCGTGGGGATAACTGATCAATTATCACTTACACAGTTATCGACCGGGTTCTAAAATTATTAAACTAAAAATATTTAATAAACAATAGCACTTAGGAGTATAAAATAGATAAAAACCTATTCGCAGACCTACCGAATGTATATACACAATTCCATTGAAATCGGTTAAGCCGTTTCGGAGGAGTATGGAAACAAACACTGTGACACGAGAATTATATGTGTGTGTGTATATATATATATATATATATATATATATATATATATATATATATATATATATATATATACACATACATATACATATACACACATACATATACACACACATACATATCCTATGAGACCGGACTTACGGGACATTCTCTATTTAAAACGTAAAGTAAAACATTTTATTACACAATAAAATGTAGATAGAGACATGCAAAATTCGCGTTATTTCCTGACAGCTGACTGGACTCAAAGTGACTATAGGCTGTTTCGACGTCTTCCGCTGGCCGATATTGTCGTTACTTGCCGCGGAGAATGCTTACACGGTAGAGAGGCCAATCTCTGTAAAGACGTAACACACGTAAATGACAACACATAAAGGTTCGTGGCCAATTGAATCGCAGATTATGCTATGTCATGTATAGGAAAGTGAAGTTTAGTCTGCTACCAAATGATAACGCGAATTTTGAATGTCTCTAAATATAGGGCTAAGGTGTTAGTTATTTTTAATCTCCTTGTTTTCACTATTTTAGGTAAACAACTTTTTGTTAAAAATATTTACCTTGAAAAGTGTCCCATCAAGGAGAAATTTATTTCAACATTGATATTGCAGTTAAGTGCTTGGCCTGAATCTAGTTAGTCACACACATTAACCGGCGAAATTTCTTCCAATAACCTTTACCACTGATTCACGAAACAAATTCTTTGCTGTCAAAGAATCTAATTTATTTTTCTGTAACGAGTTTGCCGTCAAAGGAAGTTTCTTTTTCTGAAACGAGTTTACCGTCAAAGGAAGTTTCTTTTATGAAACAGATGATTGTTTTTTATATTTAATTTTTTTTCGGATGCACTTTTTTATTCAACACTATTTCTGTACACAGTGTACCAAAATATGTTTTGCTCAAAATGTTCTGTTGGCAAGTAACAATATCGTTTTTGCCTGCTGGATTTCCCTTGTAACTCCATAAGATACTGATAATGTATATATTGCACTATAATGTTTTATATACGGCCTACACGTAGCTAAACGTTTATAGATAATGTTCGAATCGCACTCACTTCTATTTACGAGTTTTGTAATTAAGCTCATAATTTATATGAAGAACCTAAATGCACTAAATTTTTCTCTTTAATTTTATGGTTTAGTCGATATAAATTCTGTTTATATCTTAAATAAAACAAAAATTGCGAAAATAATTTCTTGTACTTGTACTACAAATCATCCTACTTTTGAGCAACGTTTGTGATTCGGTGAATTTTTTGTTACGGTCTCAAATTTCTATCAACGGATTTCACTTGTATGTGCGGTTCAGCGAGCTATAGCCTAGGAGATCGAAACGGAGAGAAAATAAGAGAATCTATGTAGTTGGGGACGAAAAAATTAATGTACTGCTGCGAAATAACTTTTTCCTTCTTCTGACCTAATGCGTTAAACTACGAGACATTTTATAGGCAAAATTTGCTGAGGTGTTTGGCCACTATTTAAATTTGGTTAATATCAAATGAACACGGTAACTAAAATATTTATAAACAGCAGAAGTAATTATTGAGTTAATTTCATACGTCCACCGTGAAGTTTTTGAGACGTTACATTCAGAGGTATATAATCTTTAACACAATTGCTAATGTGTTTGGTGTAAGTCTGCATATTGTAAGGGGGAGGAGACGGTGATTAGCATAGTCGTGTGTGCCTGGAGGAAATTAATTTGTTGCCGGGTAAGCCGGGGTAGCGGTGGAAAATACACGAGCTCGTATCAGAGTAACATGGGCCGTGTTAATTTATAATGCAAAGTGTCTTTGATCACTTGACCTTGAGCACTTCCCATTCGTTAAGAAATTGGTACTTCACGAAGAAGAGGGCATTTTGAGAATTCGGATCTAGGTATCGGGACGGGCAAGTCAAACGTTATATAGAACAATGCCGGACAACTATATGGTAATAACAAAGATAAAAGTGCAAAATATAACCTGGCGGTATAGGGTGGAACTATTTCATAATTGTTGTAATTACATTTCTGTTAACACACATTTTCTCCTATTTATACATATGTTCGGCGACCTGCTGTTTGTTTCAGTCAATTGTTTCCGGCCGTGGCAATCAGAGATTAGAGGAACATATAGATGGTGCATAATATATTATGTTCTATGGCGAGGGGTATGAAACCTTGAGACGGAAGGGGGAGGACCCCATCAGCCATATTGATAACTGAAAAATGTTGTTTGTTACCATAGCAACGAGTATAATGCTACTGTGGGTTGGCCAACCATAACCTCGTTTCTCAATACATTTACGGGAACAGCTGACTGCACTCCGCCATATTGCAACCTGAATAAACAAAGTCAGCTTGGCTTCAGTATCGGCTGCTCGTGCTCCATCTGTATGTTTCTCTAATCTCTAGTGGCAATGAAAACCTGTTATTCATCAAGAAGTTTTTCACCGTATTGTTATGTTGGCAGCGTAAATCTGATAATAATAAATCGTAGTGTGCTTTTGTCGGTTAGCTCTAGGAGGAGAGACGATAAATATTGTAGTAGAATTGCACAAGTTTCCCGGTATTGGTTTAGGCTATAGTGTAGTTGAGTAGACGGCTCGTGCAGTTTACAGAAGAAGCCATTCTATGGTGCATACGTTGGAAGTTATTTCTAACTACGTCATGTGTGACATCACGTCCGCGATGTATGCACTTTTCAAAGGCGTAATGCCTGGTAAGAACACTCAGATGGCCAACTTGAAAACAGCCAAAGTTTATTTTGACTGTGTGCGTAAAGACCATGTCTCTCGCTCGGACATGCGCCAGGAATATATTGGAATACTAACCTTGCTTCTAAAGCTGTCCGAGAAATGCAGGCGTTATAATAGATTTAGAGCAACATTATTCCATAGTAAATATCTGGGTACTTACTACGCTTCTATTTCCTACAGCATTTGGATGTTTGTCTATGAGAGTACACAGTTTATACTTCAGTAAGCCAGTCAGAAGAATCAAGGCAGTGCCATACTCAACTGCTGTGACTTGTAGAGCACGATAGAAGGCAGTTTGCATCATTACGTTTTTGTATTCATTTTTGTACCAGATATTTTTTTCCTATTTAAGACATAAATTGTGACTAAATTGTGCTCTTATGGGATTTTTCATCTATCAAAGTTTTTGCGTAATTGCTACTCAAAGTAGAAATTAGCATGTCACGGTTTTAAGGACGACATTAAAACCAATCACTTACTAAACTCAAAAATTGAGAGTGAACAACGATGTTGCAGGCTACAAGTTCTCCTATATAAGAAATAATTTTTTTTTGTATTTAAATAGAAATGCTGAAATTTGAAATAAAAATTTAAAAAAATCAAGGTCGTTTAAAAAATATAATTTTTTTTTGTGGTTTTATATAGGATACTTTGTAGGCTATAATTTCGTTATTCATTGCGAATTTTTTCAATTCGGTGTGCGAGTTGGTTTAAGTGACGTAATTAAAACCGTAACATATAAATTTTGACTGTGACGAGCCATTATGCAAAAAAATTTGTAAATGAAATACTTTAATCAGAGTAAAATTTAATTAAAATTTCTTTCTTAAATAAGGAAAAAATATCTGGTACTAATATAAAAATAATACATGACGATAAATATTGCTGCCTACCGCGCCCTTTAAGGGCGCTAAAGTGTTTGGAATAACAACACGGCATAAACTGTTTCCTCGAAGATAAAGAAACACGTAGTCCTACCTATAAATTATGTATGGATATGAGTTATTGACAGATAATGGAGAAACTTACTTTCTAATTTACTTAACGGTGTCACTTTCACAACCATATCAGAGGACATTAACCCAGCAATAAGACTTCCTCGGCGGAAGGAACGAATCGCGGGTAATATAAACATACAAGGTTAGCGTTTTAGCCTGGTGATATACTATAACAACACTATCTTTGCCACAAAACTAATATTGTTGCTGCAAAATTATATTACTTGTTTAAACATAAACCACTGCGAAGAAGATTTACAGTAAGTGAAATTTTTTAAAGTATATATATATATATATATATATATATATATATATATATAGCGATGTTAACAAAATAATGTGATGTCATTAGTATAGTTTAGTAGTAATCTTCGCATTGTAATGTTAATGTTAGTTTCTTAAATCTATATTTATGTTGAAAAAAAATAGTTTATTTGCTTTAAAGAAAATGAAACTATCGCGAAAGAAAAATGTTTCAAAAGTAAAAAACTGGTTATCAATGTTTCTTCGAACTTGTGTTTGCTGTACATCGAGCCTTATTCTTTATAGTAAGCTTTAAAAACAATCATGAAGGCAATATCTCTTCTCTTCTGTAATGTAGACGTTTTCACTCTCTAAACTAGATCTTGCAGCGATGTTAACTCTTCCTTATAATTAATTATGTAATTTCCTAGGCTTTGGTCTTCATGTGATATAGTTGGCCTCTATTAGAGCGCAGCAGGAAATGTATTAATATTTTAATGAACTTGTATTGTTTGCTAGACGTGTCGTACAGGACGAGCTACGAAGTGAGTGCAGTGAGGAAATAATAACCTGAAGTTTTGTCTGCTGTCAGAATATAACGAATATTTTGCTCGCTCTTACTAATATTTCTTGCCTCTAAGAGTGGTCCTCGGGCAAGACATTGTCAGCTGAGCGCATTGTGCTTACAGACGATAAGGCAGCTGATGAGCGAACAAAATTACACCGTAGAGCCCGCGTGCTTCCAGGTACCAATCACGCAATGTGTGGTCTTAAATTACTGAAAACGAAAACTATGCTACTTATTACACCCGTCAAAAGAAAAAAAGGAGGGCATTATCAGATTCTAGGACGTAATTATCTCTATTACCTTAAGGCCATATTCACTTGTTTCGACCTTTTTATTTAGAGATGTTAGTGTTTTACGAGTAAACGAGAGCAGATATCAATAATCTGACAGATTTGTTAGTTTAAAAATTGTCTTCTCCGTGTTGACGGAATTTTTCAAGGCAGTAAAACTATGGTTTTAACTAATTATGTGAGTATCGGAATTCTGGTAAATTGACTCGAAACCCTACAATTTGTTATTTTTTATAAATATATCTATCACGGCAAACACCATTTAAAACAAAACTTCCAAACATATTTTCTATATCTGAAATAACCTTTTTATTTTCCAGAATACGTTAAGGGTTTTCGAGTTTATACGCTTCGCATCCGTGCGATGTAAGTGTTGTAAAATCGCTTTTATGTACGGGTAACTCCACAGTAGTTTGTGGGAAAATTAAAGAGTTTATGGAAAATGAGTGAATGTCAATACCATCGTAAAACACATGTTTACAAATAAAATTATGTACACAACTTAAAATTTTCTTGACATATCGGAAATATCAAACATATTCATGTTCAGTACAAGTTCTCGTAGCGTTAGACGTGAGCATAGAATAGGAAACACGTGACTGTGGCGAAAAGATTTTTTGTCAAGATAAGAAATACTATTTTATATTATATATATAAATGTAAGATTATTCTCCTATTAAATTATCAGTTCCTTCTATTACATCTAAAGGAAGCGGTTGTTGATTTGTTACAGTGTACGAATGTCTTTGGTCAGAACTAGCTAGTACTTCCTAGTGCGTGAATTAATGGCTAAAGCACAGAATAGGAAGGTATACAGAAGTGAACTGGCGTGGTGATGCCTATGAGTAGATACGATTATTTATCGCGGGAAAAGTTTACTGTTTGCTAGGCTTAAATATCTCGTTTCGTTATTGGCGTGTTTCCATATGCCTGGGCCAATAATAACTCTGGTGTGATGCTACTGAATATCTGTGATTCGTGTTTAAACCTCCAATCAAGGCGCAGGACGCTACACTATTTTGCAAAGTAAAAGTACGGTGGCACGAAAAACTCTTTCCATTTTTCACTAATTCTACCTATTGAATTTTGCCTCGAATTGTTTCAGCGCCGTACGAGCACGTCTGCAGTTTTACTTCATGGTTATTGGTAACGTGTCTGTGTGAAGAGCCGTATCTCATTTGACGGAGCCAATTACAGTAACGTCCCTGCAACCCTACACATTTGTGATTTGCTGATAAAATCTCAAGGCTTGTGAGAATTAAAATATCCAATCACTGACCACGAAGCAGTACAGCAAGGCAACGAAAAAAAGTGGGGCAAATTTCATTTCGCGAAAAACATGGGTCCTTTTCTTACCAGATGCCACTACACTTCAGACTAGTGTAGTTTGCTTTTGTTTTGATTCTTCATTCTTAAGGAAGGCACTTTTAGTCATTTCAAATTACTTAAGTCAAAATATTGTTGTTCAAAACGTTGGCTAGGCACGACTCCGATAAGATAAAACGCGAAAAAGGCAATGCACTTAAATGCTTAATACCTGTAAGCAAAAATCCTGTTAGGAAAATAACCCCTATGCCAACACATTGTTATGGTAGCCCCAAAATGTTTTGTCAATAGACCTATGGACTAACAGAATATCTTGGAGTGACTAAATCATTTTTGTGCACACGCTGAAAATCCATACTTGGTGAAATAAAAATGTTTGAGGTCACCCCGAAATGATTTTGTGAGGTCCATTATGACCTTATTATGGTGGCCACAAAACTTTTTTTTTCAGCGTGGTTTGGGAAAATAAGTATGACTTTCGAGCTGTATCATAATGCTTCTTTAGCAAAACATCTGTAGGCAAAATGCCTTTAGTGCTTGTTGACAAATTAACTGGTTAATGCGCAAAATTACTTGATGCAGAACTCCGCAATCCTTCCTATAGGTGTTCTGTGCGTGAACACACTTACTCAGTTGACACGACAGCATGATAAGAAACGAGTGTCCCGTGACTTGCTCATTGTAACACTTCTTTCGTCTCGCCAACGGCAGTGGCTTCCCCTTATTCGTCGGTATGTAGGGCAGAATAACGAATCAGGTACAACCATTGTCTTTGGAGAGCTACAAGAAGTGTTAAAATGACCCTTCCTGGCAGGGTTGCCAGATCTAAAGCCCCGGCCTTCTACTAAAGACGGTTACAGTATAGGTCAGTGAGTTCTAGCCTTGAGGCAAATAACATGCAATTCGCACGTCTCTGGTTATTGGCTTCAGATATGTACCTACGTCAGATCCAGGCCCGGCTAGTATGAGGATCACAACAGCATACGGTGGACAATCAGACACAAGCTACGTGGTATCGGTCGAGTGTATTTACATAAGGGATTCTTGAAGTTGTCCTAAAATATTTCTGCATCAGCTTGTTTCATTGCCTCACGTCCACATCTGCGCTCTACTTAATGGATATTGGCAGTGTCTTTGTGTAGAAGTGTCGTTTATTACCAAACAGAATAAGGTTACAGAGACTCCACAAGTCTGTGTTTGCAGGTATAACCTCCAAGATGCGAGAGGGCTAAAACAAACAATATCTTTCTATGAAACACAACTGCAAATATACACGTAACGTATTGAAATATTTAGGTGCAAAAATACATTCATGAAGATTCCGGGTCCCTATTTTACATCAAATGAATCGCTGTGCCACTTCGCTTCTGTACATCTACGTACTCTGCGACCTTGTGGCGGACTGTCTCCGAGGAAACAGAGGTAACGTAACCTTCCACGTCGTTCGCTTGTTCGCTGACTGTGAAGTTGAACATAGTTTTCTGTAGGATTGTGTCAGTCACGCTGAGTTGTCCTGGACGTGACACAAAAACCGTGACAATGTACGATGCACAAACACTTGAAGGTCACGTTGTGACGAGAAGAATAACCTATATATTTTAAACACTCATAGGACTGTTTGGAACTGGGCTCTTGGTATGCTGATATCAATTCAAAATCGATTATTAGCTCAGTTGTCTTAAAACGATTTCCAAAAAGAACGATTTAAATCGATTACAGAACTGCCAATATCTTTGGAAAATCAATACACAACTGGTCGAACTATTTTTAATGGCATTGCTGTTCCTATAATTAGGAAAAAAATGCTCTGTAGTTATATATATGCAACATGCTTTGCGTTATTTCTGAAACTTTTCTTACAGTAATTGTTATGTTATCAGGACGTTTTGAATTTAAATTATGTCGCAATCATCTGTTAAGAGCGTTAACGTCCTAAAATATTGATTAATAAAACAAAACAGAACCACTTGCTTCGAAATATGTTAAGTTTAATTTTAATGGATAATGTGAGGGTGTTGGTGTTTTATTCTTGTGGACTTAATATTATACTCTGCGTCTCCAAGCTTGACTTTGTGAGTGCGCAGTAAAATATAACAATTTAATTTGTACAACTCGCGACTGTGAAGTGAGTTAATAGTAAAAATCGCCAGTAGGATAACGGAATTCTTCTTCTTAAAGCACCCGTCTTTGTTTAATCAGTATTATTGTTTTATTTGAACCAATATTGACAAATCGTCAGGTTCGTCAGGAAACACCTTCCCCTGCAATCTATTGGATCAGTTTACATGGAGCAAATACTAATTTATAGCGTAGGTTGTGGAGAGTCGAGGTAAGACGGTAAAGTCCCCAAGTTTCTGAACTTCCAAGAGAACAATTACTGTTCACTTTAAACGCAGATGAGAGTTAATAACGTAAAATTTCTTCTGTAGATTTGTTGCGAATTGGTTTTAATATGCAAAGTTATTCCTACGAGACAAACAGTACAAAAATTATAGTTGATTTTATGAATGAAAAGTAAATTCAGTTACATTACTTTATTGCCTACCATAGTGTTTTATTTTGTCCCGACAAATTCAGGGTACGTAGTTAGAACCAATTATGACATTTGAAAGTCAGAGCGCAGTGTTGGCGGATGGAGTGTTGGCCTTCTGGCCTTAAAACCGAACTTCCGGTCAGTCTTGCGCGTCAGTTGCTCGAGGTCTGGAGCAGTAGATATGACGTCACATGCGCGAGACATGTTATTGAATACGGGCGGATGTATGGACAGCTAACACACAGCGTACGGGGAGTGTACTAGTGCAGGGTGTCACAACATAAGTGCAAACATATGTACGATGGAATACGAAGGACGGGTAAACGCAAGTACTATACGACATTTAGCATCCATTGTCTTGATAGACGCACTTAAACATATATGCTTTGCTTATTTCCATTCATTAATTTGGTATGGCATAACGTATTTGTTCCCAGCTACCAACACCAGTGTATAGTATTTATTCTTAAAGATCGAGTAATTAGAATTATTGGTGTACTTAAATCCAGGAATTCATGTAAACATGAATAATTACGCATTCTTTAGTATATATTAATTAGCTGTTATTTTTATTGCTAACATTCATAACATAGTGTTAATAAATAGTATTAATAAGTGGAGCCACGATTTCATGGCGAAAATATTTTTGCAGCATTTGGTTCCAATGCGTAATGTGCCCTTCTGCAGCTCTGCTACATTGTCTGTGATTGGATGATCTTACTCTCACTTGCCTTGACAAATTACAGACGCACGGAGTCACAATAATCTAATTCTGGTTGGCGCAGTCAAATGAGAGACGTATCTTAACAAAGACACGCTGCTAATAACCATGAAGCACAGCTGTCGATGTTGCACGTGAGACACTGAATTGAAGTGGTGCAAAAATCGTTTCACAACAAAATCGGGGCCTTATTTATAAGTATTGCTGGTGTTGATATAAAACACATTTTCCACAAAAGTGTTCCATAAATATGTTTCATCATGAGCTATATTTAGAGCCCGGTAGTTTTCGCGAAAATATTTTTGCCGCATTTTGTGTCAGTGTCTGACGTGCTCAACTGCTGCTCAACTTCTTTGCTATTGACATAGTGATTTGTGCAGAGCCAATCAGTACACAGATAACTGCCACACATCACGTCTGTGATTTGCGGGTTTAACATCCACACGCTGGGTGCTACAGCATCCAATCACTGGCCACAAAGCAGAGATGCAGGTGCGCACGTAAGACACTGAAACAAAGTGCTGCAAAAATATATTCGCGAAAACTACCTGGGCTCTAATTATATTTCGTTATAGAGTACTATAAGAGTTTACTGCATTTTATCTGTGACTGCAATTTTTGTTGACAAAGCCATTGCAGCTGACTTACATCACTATGATTCTCAGCACCCCATATTGTCAAAAATTGCAGTTTCGCATTGTGGTGTAAACACTTTGCCCAGACCTTATAGTTTTCCTTCATAGACGCAACTAAGGGAGGGGGGCACTAGAGCACGCCCCCCCCCCCAATAAATAACCAACTAAGGTCTTAAAAATTACAATTAATTTATTATTGAATAATCAGTGATACAGTTACCAGTAGAATATTCAATGTTTAGCAATGAAATCTGCTAAAATAGCACTATTTTGCACCTTGAAATCCGAAATTTTCCCGGGGGATGACCCCCGGACCCCCCGCTTGTAGATGTAGTGGGTGATCCTTTATAATATTCGCAGGATAGCCATCCTTCCCCGTCTGAAATTCATAAATTCTGATTACGTTACTGATTACAGGTAGGGAAGGGTAGCTTGAGTATAACAGTGTTCACAGAATTGTTCTCTCCCCAAATGTCCATTCTAGTTGCGCCTATAGTTTCCGTAGTTAGGTTTACCCCGGTATGAACGTACTCATAAACTTTAGTATAACTTCCATCACTGGACCATTATGTTTTACACGCGCCGAGATGACTAGCGTAGGTCGGGCCATAAAACCCGCCGTCGTCCGCCAAGCGTGTACGGTAGTTAATTAATCGAGGTCATGGCCTGAGCACTTCGAGTGTTGCCAACGTCATCATTTGCGGATAGTGCAGGGTTTGCAGGTCTTTGTTCTCTACTGTACCTGGCTGTTTACTGGTTTACTCATCTCGTCAACTGCTGAAACATGTCTCTGTGATGTCACACCGAGTATGTGGAAGTATGGACGTGCGCAATTCACGTTATTATCTCACAGCAGATTAGACTGCAAGCTGCTACACGTTCTTTCAAAATCTCTCATTGGCGCATAGTATCGTGGTCTGACGCAGAGTTCGCTCCTTACCAATAAATGGAAGAATCATCACATAGAAGCTCGTGGGCAACGAACTCGCAGAATGTTCTGGGGCACATATAGAGCAGTGCAGTCTAGTCTGTAGTCAAATAATAACTCCTACTTTGCATACCTATAGTAATGAGTATAGAGACTTTGAAATTTTGGCGGGTACATTTCAGAAGAAGATATATTTCAAACTCTTATGCAAGTGTTACTTTCTTGATTGGGTCTTTGTTTATAAAACTTGTCCTTGAAGATCCGGTACCAATAGAAAATCTGTATGAAAACACTCACAGACTCCCGCGCCACCTTGTCAGATATACAACTGGCTACTCACTGGAGCAGCAGCCAATGTACAAGTAGCTGAGGATAGAGTGTATAGGCTGTTCGGGATAAAGTGAGCACTCAAAAATGCCCTGCTAAAATTCTATTTTCAGCCCATTTGTATCTTTCTGCGCGTAACGGCTAACGACAGGACATGTCTAGTCTCTCTGGACACGTCACTTAATGTTTGCGCGTGTAATATAAATCATGCAGTCGGTATGAGTGTATATAGTTTAATAAAGAAACGTTCATTAACTATATTAAATACAGTTATGTCGATTACGGTTGATTTTGTTACTGTTATGTTGTATTTAAATATAGGATAACACGCGGGACTATATTGCGTAATTTTGCTACCAACCATACAAGCAGTAAGGCAATTGTAGTTAATGTTGAATTATATGCAGTAACGACTAGTGATAAATTCCAAAGGTTAAATTATTAGTGTTCACTTTATTCCGAATGACCTATATACAGGAGTGTGCAGTCCAGCCTGCTGGGCGTTGAACCGCGATGTTTCCTGTAGGACACTATAGATGCATGCTTTAGTTGTGATCAATGGCGACCAATGGTCGTGTTACAGGGTGAGCGGTATTTGATCTGACTATACAATTGTGTTACATAGAGGTGTATAACTGGATGAATAGTTTCTTACGTTCACACGCTACTTGCTACGGATAGTGCCTGCCCATACTAGCACAATAGTTCCACGTAATGTTATGATTACGAAGAGCCTCGCCTGGAGGACGGACTAGCGACGACGGCAGTGCAATCAGGTCAGGGATTGCACAAGACAAGGGCCTCAGCGATTCTCCCCACCTGCACTGAAGTGTGTCAATATAATGTAATGTATCGGGGAAAACGGGGTCTGTCTCCTTCAAGCCTTCCAGCCGTCACCACCTCGCCAGGATGGTCCTGGGTCGAGACCCACGACGTGCCGCCGTTCGTCGATAGCCGACACTATCATCATCAGCCTCCGGCAACATGCTAACGGTGAGGTCTAAGGTGTCCAAAGGGTCACCCATCATAGAGTAGAACAAATAATTACTTACACAGCCGCTCCCCTCCAACCTAAATTATGTAGTACAACCGTGTAGTATTTTGTAACTAACTAATGTAGAGTAAAGCCACATAATTATAAGTATATTACATATATCATTTAACAGTAAACCTCACCCTTAACTAAACAGCTTAACTAGTTTCAGTGTAAGTAACTACCTCTGGCTACAGCCACCCAACAACTATAAATAATGTGTAAAACTTAGTAAAATAACAGTTTTACAACACTGGTGGAGGAGTTGTGTAGACTCATTGCCAAGCACCATTTGTCCTTGAACACATCACTCTTCGCCTTTGCTACCGATGTGTAAACTGGGTACTGCATTGACCAAACAGCGTCATAAATTGCAATTGGGACTATGCAGGATGTATCAGAACAGCTGGTTACAAACTTTCAGGCGATATAGAGTACATCAAGACGATGGGAAATCACGTAGCAATGCATGGTTAGAAACACTTGTCTGGCGCGGTAGTGACGACACAAAACACAAGAAAAAAAGGACACGAACAACAGGAGAAAACATCTTTATTAATCCTAACACAGCAAAACTGCTGGGAAGTCTTTGGCCGGTGATGACTATCCGTGTCTCTTTATGTTCGTTTTTCTTAATTTTTTGCTGCATTAAGAATAATAAACATGTTTTCTCCTCTTGCTAGCGTCCTTACTTTATTGTGTTTTGTGTCGCCATTACCGCGCCAGGAAAACATTTCCGACTAGGCATTGATATGTGATTTCCATCGTCTGGGTGTACTCTACCTCTCCTGAAAGTTTGTAACCGCTGTACTGGTACAACACGTATAGAGGAATTCCAATGAAGGTGTTAGTTAGGAAAAACTACAATTACCCACACTAAAGCGTTAGTTACCCGTAAACATTTGCTGGAGAAAAGAGAAGAGCGTACTTGTGATGTGGACTGACATAATTGCAACATCCGTTTGCCGTGTTTGCTCTTAAGAAAAAAAAACCAAGCGACAACGTGAATTATCTTTCTTTCACTCGAAACTGTAGTTGCCAACTGTAGTTGTGGGAGCTGAGATGGGAAATAAAGAGGGTAATTTTTGTCAAGTTAAGAATGTGGTTATCGCTGCTGACATCACGGCAAGCTGTTCACGAGGCCTGTAGTGCCGCTTGCACAAGTGCAATTATGTAATAGAGTAAGTTATTGAGGCTCTAGGACTGCACTCAAGGAAAAAAAAAATACCCCCAGACAGGCAAACGTTTTACGTCACACGAGCCACAAAAACAGTTACTTACACTGTTAAAATTTTCCGTAAATTCACGGAAATATTTACAGAAAAGTACTGTAATTTTACGGAAGTGTCTTCCGTAATTTTTTGTTTACGGAAGTTTTTTCGCATTGCCGGTTTACGGATGTTTGACTTCCATAAATTCACGGAAATATGTTTCTACAATTGTGAAGCATATTTTATTGTGTTTCTTATAAAACTGCAGGTATTAATGATCACTATAGCGACTACAGTTAATGTGCATGCACACTGTTGCGGAACGAAGAGAAGAGATGCGGAGAGACGAGCAATACAACCAAGGACTCGTATCGCTCATGGGCAAACGGCCGAACAGCCTTGTAGTGATTGAAGTGTTCCGAGGAGGCCACACACATCTTCTATTATCCTCGCTTCACCTGTCCTGCAGTGGGCGGTCACACATGTCACTACATGGAACTTATCACATCTGAAAAATTCACACACCTTCTCTTTGCTTCGCACCAGCGTGTGTGCACTTTAGTCATATATATATATATATATATATATATATATATATATATATATATATATATATATATATATATATATATATATATATATATATATATATATATATGCAACGTTTATCTCTGCTACTGATTCGTTGCCTTTCGTATATACCTGCACGGTAATTGCTACTGTTCGAGGATACAGTTAGTATTATACTTGCGGTAGGTCAAATACATAAGCGATTGGTTGTATTTATTGGTGAAGCAGGGTTTAGGACCCGAGGCGCCATAGTACAGAAGTCGCTATTACTGAATTACTGAATATTAAACCTCTTTTTATACTACATAAGTATAATCGATATTTTATTGCCCAATCTATAAAATCAATTTCGCACCGACTTCTTAAATTCGCGAGGCGCCACTTTACGTAGGCGTGTCTACAATAAAAACAATAATGCCTCACCGACGTCTTCCACGTTCGGCACCCGCGACAAGAGTGCCTCACCCTCGCACAGCGACAAAGCTTCCCCTTCTCCTTCATGGAGACAACTCATAGCCAATCAGCGACCTCCTGGCACAATGGCTTATCGTATCCTCAACAATACGCAAACCATTTATTCGATCATTTTGAAAATTAATACATTTGACATTTATATTTATTAACATAACCTAAAGTTTCATTAATTTTCTTCAATTGTTTACATATGTTTAATATTTTGTCACAGCATGACGACCATCTAAGCCCCGCCTACAAGCAACGGCTATGGGCTCCTTCAAGGGGGGAGAGGGTTGGTTTGGCCCTCTCTCTCCAAGTCTCTACTCCGTCGCTACCCCACTGTGCACTCTGTAGCTATTACAGCTTGAAAACATAAATATTTCCTCCAAGCGTCCGTTTTTAAAGTTTGATACTGGTAGGCCGGCAATTAACTATGAAATTTAGTTACCATCGAAATCAGTTAATTGGGCTATTCCCTATACATAAAACAGTTTACATTGGAATACTGAATAAAATAAAACTTGATTGAAGTATCTACGACAATTTTGACTAATTACATAATTGCAGCATACATACATTTATTCACAAACTTTACGAATGAATAAAGTTGCGCATCTCATATAGTAAAATATTTTTCTCATAATGGTACTGATGAAGTTCAGTAAAATCAGGATGTCAAAAACAAAATTTGTCTCTTATAAAGTTGGTCTCTTACCACTGCACGGAACTCACTTACCGACTGACTTGTTACTGTGGTTCAGTGGTTAGAGTGACTGCCTAGTAATCTCAAGGTTGTGGGTCCGAATCCCAGCATATTCGAAAAAGTTTTCAGGGCCCTAAATGGTATGTCAAGGTCTCGAGAAAGTAACAAATAAGAATATTTCGTATTTATGGAAAATTGTGAGCCAGTAATGTAAAAAAGTTCAATTTTTGTGAGGAAAACGGATTTTCCGTAATTTCACGGAGGATTACGTTATCAAGGAAAACTGAGTCCGTTATTTTACGAAGATTTCTGGATATTTTTCTGCCTGTACTTTTCCGTAATTTCACGAAAATTTTTTCTGACAGAGTAGTTCAATAAACACGCCGCCCGTTAGACGTGCGAACAAGGAATTCTTATACCATTTCGCGTCCGCGGTCATGTTCGTGTTCGTGTTCGTGTTCGTGTTCGCCTCGGTGTGCGCAAGGCTTGTAGCGAAGATGATCTTGCGTTAAGAGGCTGTGTCACTTGTTATTGTTGAAGATATCCATTTTATTGTATTAAGTTAATGGTGTAATGCATTTTCAGCAATGTATCTTAATAGAAACATTACATTTTACTATTAGATGCGTATTAAAGAATTAAATTGGTACTAGAAGAGATTTAGTCTATATGACATTGTGAGAAGTAATTATTACCTTACATTTTGAACTAGCGTGATTATATTGTAATTATGCTTTAATACTTCGAATACAATGTTTGTAATTAAAGGTAATGTAACTAGCTAAGTCTAAAATATTTTAAAATAAATCTTGCCAAACTCGGAGACAGCAAAAAATTAAGAAAAATGCAGCATGATAAGTGACACGGGCTTTCAGGGTGTTCAAGTGCGATAAAGTCATAATTTTGTATTTCTATGAAATAGTATTCGTTTTGTAGACGATACTTGTGAGTGCAGTTTCCTCTTACAAAACAATTTTAGTTGGCGTAGTTTTCTCGTAACGGTGCGTCAAAGTCAAAATTTCCATGTTCTACTGCCATGCAAATAGTGAAAACCAATTGACTGACGTACGTGAAATAATTCACATAGAAATAACATACTATGGGCTACGTAATAACACGTTTGAAAAAATCGCCTGAACTGTTATGGTATTTTTAAAAAAATTCCTGTCTTTGCAACTTTTTTCTATACTTAAGCGATTTTTTTATTCACAATATGACGTTGTGGGATTTTTTAAACGTTTTATTGCACAGCTCATACGATGTAGGTTCACAGTGAATTATTTTGTATAAGTAGGTCAGTTGGTATTCACTATTTGCATGGCAGTGTATCAAGGAAATTTTGACTTTAACGCACCGTTATGAGAAAATTATGAGAGCCAAATTTTTTTCGTAAGAGTAAAATGTACTCACAAGCATCGTCTACAAAACTAACAATGTTTCATAATAATATAAAATTACGATTTTATCGCACTTGAACATCCTTAAGGCGGCCGCCTGGTGAAGTACATGTTAGTGTGTGGTTGGCGAACATCGATTAGCCGCTACGAATGACTCCTGCCGGCACGTGTATTGAGATATCTACTAAAGGCGCGCTGAGTTCCTGCCGTAACGGTTTTACTGAGGGACTTTGTGGTGACCCTATAATTTTTTTTACGCGTCACTGTAGCAAAGTCCAATGTAATTGTAGAACTCAATATCACATGAATTCGGAAAACGTATCTTGAGAAACAACCGTCTAAAAAAGCTGACTTTAGCCAAGTTTGGGGGCTTCAACATAGTGATTCCAATGTGCGGTGTGCCTTAAAATTATATATATTCATAAGAAGTCCGATGTGAGTTTCCATTTTGTAAATAAGCGTTGTGGACGTACGTTTACTGGACGCTGAGAAGAAATTCACCTCCGAACAAGCGCACGCAGTCCGAGCACCAACAGTCAAACGCCTTAAGGAGAACCTGGTTCAAATCCCGGTCGACCATTATATCCTGATTTCGGGTTTTTAAATTTTCTCGAAATCACTTCAGGAAGATGCTTGAGTGGCCGCTTCTTATAGGTCGAAATGGGAAAAATTCGCGTGTTCACTGGCATGTAGGCTAGCCTACAAGAATATATCTATACTCAAGTAGACAACTGCTCATTGGTTGCTCGCTAACACAGTGATAGTTGCTTATTTTTAATAGGCTCAAATACTTTCACGGGCTGTCAGATAGGTCAAGGGCAAATCGCGGACAGACACTAACGTACAATGGTTTGAATTCTAGAGTGTTCCCGAAAGAAAACGGGAATTATCTAGGTTTATACTTAGCCTATAGATAGAGACGATGGTTTATCGCGAGAAAACTTGACTGTTTGCTGGATTTGAACACACGTTCAGCTTATTAGATCATTACTGGCTTTCTCTTGCACGTGGATATATTACCCTATTTGACTGAGCCAGTTATAATCCCACTATTGTAATATTTGATGACAGTTACTGGTCTGCTGACAACTACGTTGTATCAGACGTGCATCACCATAGCAGTCTTTAGTAGAAGGCCACGGCCTTAGATCTAGCAACCCTGCCAGGAAAGGTCATTTTAACACTTCTTTTAGCTCTCCATAGGCAATGGCTTTGCCTGTGATTCGTTATTGTTCCCTACATATCGGCGAATCAGGGGAAGCCACAGCCGTTTGTGAGACGAAAGAAGTGTTAAAATGACCCTTCCTGGCAGGGTTGCCAGATCTAAGGCCGCTGCCTTCTATTAAAGACGGCTATGACATCACCCAATCATATATGTCGCAAGAAACTACAGTGTTTTCAAGGGTATATTGCCACAAAACATTTTCGTGGTATAATATCATTGGAGACCGGAAATTTCGCAATGCATTTGAGTATATGTTAGATTTCTAACTCTTGTACACGTTCATTGCTTTCGTGATTGAGTCACAGCTAATGATACGTTGAACAGTTACTGGGCCACTTCCAATATAATATAACACGTATATACGTATCCTTGCTCATACCAAGGCTCTGAGGCAAGCAGCGCACTTAAGGTGCCCGCCTGGGAGAACGTATTTTGCTTTGTGAATAAAAACAAAATGCGGAAGCGATAAGGACGACACAGCACGCGCATCGCGCCTCCACCTAGCCGCCAAGAGCGTCTCTGAACTGCCGCGCATTCTTCTCGCCGACAACTTGCCTCAATGAAACATTCAACTGTGGAACTTTCATTTTGTGGCAGAATATTAAAGATGGATGTATATTGCACAGGCCTTTACTTTTGAAAACATTCTGTGCCAAGATTTTAACACTTGAGGCCTGCAAAAACAACCATTTTATATCTATTTTCGACCGCGTAAGAATACATTTAGTGATATATAGAGGATCAAAGGTAAGCCTATCGAAATGTGTAACGTTATTTGAATGGTATTCCTGCGAAGACATCCCTAACGCTCTATGAGCAGTTTTCGAATAATTTTTTTTCTACCGAAACTATACACGCCATTCAACAGTCTGGTAGACGAACACCTTAAGAGGCTGCGTAATCTCTTTTGATAATATTATTAATTTTCGTTTAATAAATGAAGAATGTAACGAATAATTGGCAATGGTCTTTATAGAAAGCTAACATTTCACTGTTCGGTGCGTATTATTGGATGGAATCTGTAATGAGAGTTATTTAGTGTTTGTTATTTTGTGAGAGCGAAGTTTTATCTTAAAATCTAAATTAGCTAAGTTATTTCAAAGTTACGCTTTAATTTTTCGAATACAGTGTGCGCAATGAAAGGTGAAGTAATTAGCTACGTCCCTATTGAATTATTTCCAATGGACTATTGCCGAATTTTTAATCAGGAAGGAAGTAAGTAAAATTCATCATAATAAGTGACACGAGCTCTGAAGAATTACTTCAACGAATAATAGTATTTAATATAACGCGTGTTCTTAGCTGCTCGCTGCAAGTTTGTTTGCGTTTGGGTGCAGTTACAACAATAACCCCGCTATGGGGGAAATATTTTTGAATCGATATGCCTAAGATAATTAGAATGACTACGAACTAGTGTGTATGTTGCGAATATATTTGTTTACACAAGTATACCTGATTAAATATTGTAAGTATGAAACATTTAAGAAGTGCGGAACAATAAATTTACAACCGCGGGCTCAGGAAACCTCAACATTCCACTCCACTCCTGTCTTAAAAGGACTCTTGCATTATACAGCAAAGCTCAAGGCTGTGCACGTTTGCTTGCTTTGTGTTTAGTTTTTAATCGAGCGAAGTCAACAGTGGCTGCGGAATTATTTAGCAAAGCAAGCAATAACAATACCTCCCAGGGTACTAGCGTCTCGTTTTACAGTAAGCACCATTTACTACGTTGTGCCACGGCATAGCCTTATATTCTCGGCGATGCCCTGTCCCCTACCAAACACTACTCCTTTTACGATTTTGATGCCTGGCAAAAACACTCTGATTTGGTCTGGCCACACACTGTCGGACAATGAAAACAGCGTGTCAACATGTAACAGAGAGGGCCTATGCTGCAAAATACAGCTCGAGCGTTCGTGTACGAGTCGTTTCGAATGGTCAGATTCTCATACGAATTGGCCTAGTTGAAAACCGGTATGCTCCACTGTCTTGAACGCGTATACGAAATAAGTGTACGAAGTGAGCAACGTTGGTCGACAAGATTCGAATGTCTATCTCGACTTACAAAATATGAATTTGTTTGACAACTAGGGGATTTAAAATATTAATCAGCATGATTGACGAATCTTAATATTAGCAGAAACAATGCCAGTGTGACTAACTCGACCAAACACAAAAAGAAATGTCGTAATAACAACTACGAAACGATGTAAATAACTATTAGAGCCACTAGTTTGTCTCAAAAAGTTTTTTGCGCCATTTTGTTTCAACGTCTCACGCCTATATCGGTGGCTCCGTGCTTCATTGCCATTGGCCTATATGATTTGACTTAACTTATCAGAATGAGGTTATTATGATACGATACGTCTGTGGTTTGCCAGTAGAACTCCAAGACGTATGACAGTTAAACATCCAATCACTGGCCACGAAGCAGAACTACAGGTGTGCTTGTAACGCACTGAAACCAAATTGTACAAACATCGTTTTACCAAAAACTGTTGACTGTAGCGGTAGTGCGGTGTGGTACGCATATGAACACAGACTAAATTACAACACAGATGTGAAATGACTTGGCGGCTCATATAATACGGCCGAACTTCACCTCACATTGGTTACCCGAAGCTGTTGATACCAGCCCCGTGTACTGTTTGGCTCCTGCATGTTGTTACATGTTTCCTATTGGCCTGGCTGCCAACTAGCAGGGCGGCCGCCTTACTCTGATTGGCGGTAGGCGTTTCCTCCATGTTGCTGGACAGCGAAGCCGTTTTGGTGGTGAGTGTGACTGAGTTTGCAGTCCCAGGGCCTGCTTCACATCTGTATTCCTACGTATGCTGTGGCCAATAGCCACGAAGCAGAGCTGCAAGCACGTACAATGAAACAAGTTGGTTCAATAATCTTTTCCACCAAAATCTATTATCCCTACACACAGACGGTCTGATAAGCGCAGGCTGGTGTTATCGCCGTGGATAGTTACGTATGACTACACTTGCTGACTGTGTTCCTACAGTGGATTCATGTAGCCGCTCACATACAAACTGAATACACAGGATGGACGAGGTCAGCTATCAGTAGGGCCCGGTAGTTTTCGCGAAAATATTTTTGCCCCACTTTGTTTCAGTGTCTTACATGTACACCTGCACCTCAACTTCATGTTTATTGGCAGAGTGTTTTTGTGCGGAGTCGTTATTCATTTGACTGTGCCAACCAGTACACGGATAACTGCCACACATCACGTCTGTGATTTGCGGGTTTAACCTCCAGACGCTGGGTGTTACGGCATCCAATCACTGGCCACAAAGCAGAGATGCAGGTGCGCACGTAAGGAACTGAAACAAAGTGCTGCAAAAATATTTTCGCGTAAACTACCGGGCCCTAGTTATAAGTCAAGAGGGGCGGTATGAGTCGTTACATACTGTCTGTTGCACAAGACCGCGGCCTTAGATCTGGCAACACTGCCAAGAATGGTCATTTTAATACTTCTTCAGCTCTCCACCGTCAATGGCTGTTCCTGATTCGTTATTCTGTACCAGGGCCACGTCAAGGGCGAGGGGATGGGGGTTACATCGGTCGTGACCCCACCCCTAAAGTTCAATTGTTTATTTCAGATGATGTCTAGGGATAATGATTTATCGGTAGGGCCACGATTTTGTCGCGAAAAGAATTTTGCCCCACTTCGTTTCAATGTCTCACGTACACATTGGTAGCTCTGTTTAATGGTTATTGGCGGCATGTCTTTGTTCAAACACGTTTCTCATTTGACTGCACCAATCAGAATAAGATTATTGTGAGTCTGTATGTATATAATTTGCCAAGGCCAGTGAGAGTAAAATCATCCAACCACAGACGATGTAGCAGAGCTGCAGGTGTGCACATGACGCATCGAAACCAAATGTTGCAAAAATCTTTTCGCCATAAAATCGTGGCTCTATTTATCGGGGGGGGGGGGGAAGGTGACATCTTGCTAGGCTTTACTGTAATTTATTCATTCCCGACGATTTTCTCTCGTCACTGGTGAGACCGTATTGGACTGAGCCATCGATAATTATTGTGCGCTACGACTGAATGCCCGTGATTCGCCTGTAAACATCTAAACAGTGGCGGCTCGTGGGTAGTTGCCAGGTGGGGCTGCAGATAGTCGGAACTGTACACTCTATATGAACGCACCGTAGACCAACGACCATGAAATATTTGCCGGCTACTAGATGTGTTGTGACCACTCAGTAGTAAGGGGCACCTGCACATCAGCGTGTCAGTGGCTGTAGAGTCAACCAGCGCACAACCCTGTGCAGCTCTTGGCAACTGGAGCCCCACCTGGCAACAACCTACGAGCCGCCACTGCATCTAACATAACCGGCGTCCAATCATACAAAGCGCAGGGCGATAGACTTATTTGGAGAATACGCTGACATAAAATATTCTTGCGATTTCCCCACTATTTTTAACTATGTCTTTTAAAATTTTTCATTTTTTTTGTCGGCTGTATATACAATTTTAAGGTTGAGAAACTGTTTAAGTAACTCTATTTTGCACCTTAAAATCAAAATTTCCCTGTGGAAAGGGTCTCACGCTACTAGCTTGGGCTACCAACTCACACACACTTCACATACATACACGTATATATATATATATATATATATATATATATATATATATATATATATATATATATATGACCAAAAAAATAGCGATTTCGTATCTGCCTCTGGCTGTAGACGAACATAGCAGAATTATATCCGACGAAAGACGAATCGGGGATAACCAGACATCATGTGATTTCACATGATATTTCGAAACAGTTAGTTCTGGCGAAAAGGATTTTGCATCGCTTTGTTTCAGTGGCTTACGTAAACACTACTCCTCTACTTCGTGGTCAGTGATTGGATGTTGTAATTCCCAACATCTCGTGGTTCTAATCTGCAAATCACAGTGTGGTGTCGCAGTTAACACTGCTATGATTGACACAGTCAAATGAAAGGCGGTTATGCGCTAGTACAGATAACCAATAACCATTAACAAGTAGTTCAGACATGTACGCACTGGAATAAAGTGGTGCAAAAATTTTTCCCTGAAATCTTCTGGTCCCTAGTAATAGTATACTTTTAAATTAGAGTACAAACAATTGAACGTAGGTAGACACGTGGTATATTGTACAACGTTTAAGGGGACTATATACCTGGCGGGTGAACGGTTTAGTAGTGTGCTACGTTTGTCCTTCTATACGCGAAATCAACAAAATTATTCCCAATATGTTTATCTACGAAAATAACACACAGTTAAAGCTATATTTCAACCGTTTCGGTAATATAACACGCCTATTACACACATAACTTAAGGGACCCTCAAATGTGGCTAAACTCAGTTTTTTTAGTCTGTTGTAATTCCAAAAATACCGACTGGGTTCGCAAAAAAAAGTTAGAAGATGTATGCGTTGGACTAAACAACCACAAATAAATTAGTACGGTTGTCGCTTAAAGTTCCATAGGAAAAATAGTAAAACGAACACGGTACGCCAGTTTGGCGCGCCACGAAAGAAAACTAAGCGGTTACTGTCGAGTGTGGCATGCTGACCCTTGTCGCTCCCTGTTCCCGCGTGGAAAATTATATTCGATGTATATAGCCTTCTTAAGGGGCCCGCCTCGTTGCCATAAAATCACACTGCAGAGTGTTTGAAGAAAACGTTTTACACCGAAACTAATACACGTGTGTTTACGCCGTTTGTCTACGAAAAGAACACACACTTCAGAAGTACTTTCAAGACAACACACGTATTATAAATCCCCTTTTAGGGCACGTCAAAATGGGTCAAACGGGATTTTCAGTCTGCTATAGCGAAAAATATATTAGCCGAATACATGTGAAACCACTTGAGGGTAGTGCACTGGACTTTACTAAAGTGATTTCGTAAATAAAACAACAGGGTCACCACTTAAAGTCCCATAGGAAATTAGTTTCTTCGCGAAGACTGCGCGCCTTAAGCGTAGAGGCGACGCACCGTTGTATGGTCCATACGACGTCGCCCTTAGCATCATACCTCTCTCACACAAACACAAGTGCCACGAGGCGGACCCCTTAAGGTTACATGGTATATAATTAAGCGCTAAAAGCACCAGTTCAGAAATTTAGGTTTCTCGAAGCCAATTTGCAACAATGAATATACAGCAATCCCAGACAATAGTTTTTGCCAACTTTCAGAGCAAACTTTTTCTCGATTAACGTGTATCTCAAGAACAATCTTGACGTTGAAATCTCGTACACAGACGACTGTAAATTCGCGCAGTTTAAGCACTTCACTAATGACTTGATGTCTCTAGGAGTGTGTTTGTGCCAATAGTTAAGAAATCACAAGCCATGTGGTTAGCGAGCAGACTATGGGAAGTTGTTGTCCGCTTTAGAACACTGATATACTTGGAGGCTAGCCTACGGGCCAGTGAACCCGCGAATTATTCTTGTCCTTACCAATCAGACACAAGGTACGTTACAAGAGCAATGACAGCCGACCAACGAATGAGTACGCTTACATCACAGCAACACAGCACAGCAACGTCATTTAGCTACCTTATAGCCAGAGTCTCTGATTTTTGGGAAATCAATTGTGTACCAACTTGGCCAATTTTTTTTCTCATTTTGTTTACAGATCTGCTGTATGGTTATTCGCAGTGTGAATTTGCATTTAATCACTAACCATTTACCAATAATTAGAAACTCTACTTGAAGCCTCCTATTCTGTGATATTTTTCTTTGTCCGATTTCGTGTGTGTCCACTGGTGGTTTTTTAAGTTCTTGCGGAGGCAAATCTTCTGTTGCAGTGTCCATTACGTCTGCTGCCATTATATTTGCATCAGAGGCAGCTGCGTTGACAATGCGCCTGTGGCCTAAGCAAGAATACATTTCATCGCACTATCACGATCGAAGAGAAACTATTAACTGAATTAACTATTGACTTCAGTAGATGGGACCCCTTAATTTTCGCAAAAATGGTTTCACTACTTTGGTTCAATATCTTACGTTGCTCACCTGCAACTCTTCTTCGTGGTCAATGACTAGATATTTTAAACTCTTAGCGTCTTTGGGTTATACCATAGCCGTCTTTAGCAGAAGACTGCGGCCTTAGACCTGGCAACCCTGTCAGGAAGTGTCATTTTTAACACTTCTTTTGTCTCGCTAACGGCAATAGCTTCCCCTGATTCGCCGGTATGTATGGCACAATAACGAATCAGGTAGAGTCATTGTCTTTGGAGAGCTAAAATAAGTGTTAAAAGGACTCTTCCTGACAGTGTTGCCAGATCTAAGGCCTCAGGCCTTTTCTAAAGACGGCTGTGGTTATACTAGCAAAACTCTGACGTGAGGTGTCGCAGTAAAACTATTCTTATTGGCGGTCAGACGAGTGAAACCTCTCAGGAAGACACGCCTCCAACAAACACGTTGCAGAGCTGCAGATGTGCACATAAGACGCTGGAACAAAGTATTGCAAAACTCTTTACTAAGACATCAGGGGTCCCTACTTTTCGGTATTCAGTCACGTAAATGGGTTCAGTCAGGCACATGAGGAAAAGTTCAACGACGTAACGTTAATTAAGGTGGAATTTTACCCCTCGTGTTGAATTTTTCCATTTACAAATAATAACAAAATATTTTTCCCAAATAACTTGTCAAAGTCTATTACAAGTTACGTATTTTACTATAGGTTCTCGCGTTAAAGTGACTACTTTTGAATCATGCATCGTATCGGGAAAATCATTAGTTTCTGGACATATGTTTATTAAGATTAACTGCTTGTTTCATTGTACTCTGCTTGCCATTTTAGTTTGTACTAACAATAGCCAAACACGCCGTAGAGGTAACGAACGAATTGTCCAGTAATACATCAGGAATAGGAAAATATTCTTGCTGGTTGATTCCCGCAGGCCTGTCAATCTCACGTGAACAGTCGATTTCAATACCGCTTCCCTTGAAACGCGACCACATTTACTGCTACTTTACAATTCGTTCAATTTATGGCCGGGACTCCAAGTGCGATCTTCCAGCAGGATAGTTCCCTGCCGCTCATGTTACATGTCCCCCAGAAATATATTCACATGTCCGAACACCACCATAGCCTGCCGAGCACCACAGACTATATAGTAATACAGACATGAAATTACGTGGCGGCTCGTTTGATGCGGGCGAACTTCACCTCTTATTGGTTGCCCGAGGTTGTTGATACCAGCCCCGTGTATGTTTGGCTCCTGCATGTTACTACAGGTTTGCTATTGGCCTGCCTGCCGGCTAGAAGGGTAGCCGCTTTACTCTGATTGGCGGTAGGCGTTTCCGCCATGTTGCTGGCCAGGGAAGCCATTTTGCTGGCGTGTGTGACTGAGTTCGCTGTCCTACCAGCTATTTCACTTCTGTATTCCTAAATATTCTGTGCCAGCACCCTGACATGTCCCCAGTGTTGCACGTGCAGAACCTGCTGCCGGGCTCCAATATCCAGGATATGGAACATACCGTCCAAGGACTGTGGTGCTCGTCTGCCTCAGAATACCGCTGGGCTCCAAACAAGGCCGCATTACATCGTGTATCGCAGGTCAAGGACACAGACTATTCAGGAATACAGAAGTTAAATAGCCGGTAGGAAGGCGAACTCAGTCACACACGCCAGCAAAATGTATTTCCTGGTTCGCAACATGGCGGAAACACCTCCTGCCAATAAGCCTAAGGCAGATTGTTTGCTATCCGGCAGCCAGGCCAGTAGGGAACCTGTAGTAATATGCGGGATCAAAACAGACACTGGGCTGTTAACAATAACCTCCAGCAGCCAATAAGCGGCGTATTTCGCCCGTATCAAACGAGCCGCCTCGTCGTTTCGTGTCTGTATTACTATTTATTCTTTGTCAAAGAGGTGCAGTAGATATGATAGAGTGCTTCTCTGGTTTTGTAACCACGTACCTGCGTAACCGACTTATAGAGATCCACCACTTTGTGTTAATGCCTTATTTGCACGCCTGCAGCACCGCTTCATGATTATTGGCAGTGTGTATTCGTCTA
>PNEQ01048962.1:33724-53442 GCA_003012365.1 Medauroidea extradentata
GAGGAAGGGGGAGGGGCAAAATTTTTTTTCGGCGTCAGTGACCTTGTTGCATCTTTTCTATTAATTATGTATAAATTAGAAACTTTATTAATAAAACTTCAGTTTTATGTGCTTAAGTTGGCATTATTTAAATAACAAAATACGTATATATACATATATACTTATATTTTATGCACTCTAAATATAGAGGGGGGCGTTTGCCCCCCCTGCCCCCCCCTTAAATGACGCTGGTGGTCAGTGAATGGATATTTTAACTCTCACCAGCCTTGGGATTATACCGGCAAATTACAGACGTGTAATGTTGCAGGAACGTTATTGTAATTGGCTCAGCCAATAAGATACGGCTCTTCACATAGACACGCTGCCAATAACACGTAAGGCATTGAATCAAAGTGGGACAAAATTATTTTCGTGAAAAACAGGGGCCTGTACCTATACACAATTGAATATTTTAGCTTTTGACTTCACGATTCCGTTACTTTATGTATTTCGCCAATTTACTATACTGACGTAAAGTTAAAGTAACGACAATTGAAAAACTATTGAAAATCTGTTTTTGAAACGGAAATTTTATGATATAAATATACCATAAAGCATATCACGTACATATTGCAAGAATAAGCCCAATTATTAACATATATTTCATTTATTACAATAGTTATCACAACAATAACAACGCCATCTATTGCTGGAGCTTAAATTAATTTACGAATACTTCTCCAAAGCTGTTTACCAGGTATTTCGAGTATATTTAAGACAAACCTGTAACTTTTTCATGAAATCCTAATACTTGAGAGCAAAACGATACTCAGAAATATATTTTTTGTTCTAACATATACAATCAGTTGGTTCTTTGCAAACGACCATCTTGACTTTGACTTTAGGTTTTCAGTTTATCGGAAACGTAAAGTCAAGGCTGTTTGTCTTTAGCTTTGTCGACGCCATTGTGTTTGTCGACGCCATTGTGTATGACTCTATAAGAAGCCATGTATTGAAAGCTATCGTAAAGTCAAATGCTAAAGTTTTCAATTGTGTATAAGCCCTTGCTGCGACACCACACGCCTGTGATTAGCGGTTAGATCTCCAAGACGCTAAAAGTTAACAACATCCAGTGACTGCATGTGTGCACGTATGGAATTTAAACAACGTTGTGCAAAATTATTTTCGAGTTTAAAATACGTCCCTACTGACGTCTATCACTACAATTAGGTACAAAGTTTCACGTGAATTGCATGCATTAATTCTACAGCCTCTAATATTATTTTCTGGCGCTGTATTTCGTCACAAATACCTTATGCACGTGACGTAAACTGTGTACCCGCAGATTTGCAGTTTACAGACTGTTCTTTTTTAATATCCCTTTGAAAACTCTCTTTGCGCCTGAACGCACACATTTTCACAGACGCGCTGTCGTGCTCTAAAAAAATCGCAGCCATGTGGGAGATTATATCCAGCTATTGCTGATGTATTAACACTAACATGTTGAAAATATTTTTCGTTAACAAAACAATTTATTTACCGTTGGTATAGCTCATATTGGATCAGGTGTTACTTGATAGTACGCACTTACACTCCATCAGTCTCCACAAATTCACTTCAGAGTGTATTGTAGATAAATAAACGGTAAAAATAACATCTTAAACCTACTCGTTTTTTGAAAGTTAGAAAATGATATTAGCCAACCTTATGAGCAAACATTTACCCAGAATGATGCATTTGTTAAGCGCAATCTGTTGCTTTGCAATCAAATATTACAAGAGATTTCAACGTAGGCGGTTGTTCTTCAGAAACACTTAACACGAGAAAAATGTTGCTCAAAAAGTTTGTAAAACCTATTGACTAACGATGCTGTTCTTTAATGACTGCAAATTAGCTTCCAGAAACTCAAAATTTAAAACGTTACTTTTTTTTTTCGCTGAATTATGTACAGTGTCATCTTAAACGACGCTTAATTACTAACATAGAGTGTAGCCATATAACAACGCAAGCGTTGATTTTGGACGCAACATATTAATACGACAAAAAAGTATATCCTAAACATGATTTATAATGCCATGAAGTCAAACATTAATATATGGACTAAAATGCTGCAACAAGGGATAATTTATATTTGTGCTGTATTTGTTGGCTCAACACTTAGAAGTGACGATGCCAGATGATTTGGGATCTCGAGCACGACAAGCTGGCAACATGGCCGACGGTAATCCGTAGTATAGTGGGTAATCATTCGCCACTCAACAGTCGCTGATACACGTGGTTGATTGGTAGGACAACCGGCAGTATCCAATCATATGCCTAGTTCATGTCTAGATCCTCATGTAGCCAATAACCGACCTAGTACGCTTACAAAGTCGCAATCATGACTTTTAGTTTCTATGTATTTTCAATTTCTGTGACTTAGTAACTAAGAGCACTACACAGCAGGCGCTAGATGCCGCACTTGAGACGTTGAAACAAGCAAGCGAAAGGTCTAGACTGGCTCGTGCGCCAACAACCGTGTCGTCTTTATCCGCGGGGCTCGAAAACGACGGTAGTGTTTAGGTCGTTGAATGTTTACTATGGGACTTTGAGCGGTGATGCTATGTTTATTTATAGAACGTGCGTAGTTAAGTACAACGCACGCTTCTCTAGTTTTATTTTACAATTCCGGTTGATATTTTTCACGTGACAGTGACAGTGGTCTGGAAAAGCCGTTTTTGGTCATTTCAAGATGCCTGGGAACCATACTTCTAGGCATGACATCTAAAAAACAAAAATATACATCTATATTATTTAAATGTGTTTCCTTATTGTTAGATCCACGATTTTATGGTGAAAAGATTTTTGCATCATTTGGTTTCCACGCCTTATGTTCACATCCGCAACTCTGTTTCATGGTCAGTCATTGGACGTTTTAACTATCACACGTCTTGAGGTTCTACTGACAAATCACAGGCGTATTACGTCACAATAGCCTCGTTGTTATTGGTGCAGTCGAATGAGGGACGTGTCTGAGCAAAGACACGCTGCCAATAGCCGTGAGCAGAGCTGACGAGGTGCACGCGAGACATTGAAACATGTTGCAAAAATCTCTTCGCGACAAAATCGTGGCTCTACTTATTGTAACTAAAGATATCAAACATACGTCTCGTAGTATTTCTAAAAAAAAATTAATAAATTCTCCTAACACGCTGCAACAAGTGTCATGCGCCAGCTGTATAAGACTCTTAATGACATTGGGATGCTGCATGCATACGACGTGATTGGAGCCACGACTTTGTTGCGGCAATATTTGTGCACCATGTTGTCTCACTGCCTCATGTTCACAACAGCAATATTGCTTCACGGTTATTGGCAGCTTGCCTTTGTTTAGCCACGTCTCTCGTTTCACTGCACCAATCAGAATAGGGCAATACCGGCACAACACGTCTATAATTTGCCACTAGAAGACAAAGACAAGCCAGAGTTACAACATCCATCACTAAGGACAGGAAATTTCTCAAAAAGATTTTTCATCACTTTGTATCAGTGTCTTACGTGCGCACCTACATCTCTGCTTTGTGGTCAGTGATTGGATGCCGCAACACCCAGCGTGTGGAGGTTAAACCCGCAAATCACAGACGTGATGTGTGGCAGTTATCTCTGTACTGATTGGCACAGTCAAATGAATAACGACTCTGCACAAAAACACTCTGTCAATAACCTTGAAGGTTGAACTGCAGGTGTGAACGTAAGACACTGAACCAAAGCGGGGTAAATATCTTGTCACCAAAAATTCCTGTCCCTCTCCATCACTAACTATTATCGGAGTTGCAGATTTGCACCTAAGGAATGGAAATTAAATGATGGAAAAATCTTTTCGTCTCAGAATTGCGCGATAGACGTAATGTGTTACGACGTTCGTTTTGTATTATTTATTATTAAGTAAATTTTTTTGAACTCTTTCTGCGGGTGTCTTGGTCGTCAATTGTTGCTGGGAGCAAGTTCTGGATACTATGATATTAGATGATGCAACGAAAAAGTTGCAGGTCTTTTTACCGGGTAGCACGTCGTTGCTGTCCTCTCGGGGCGAACCGATACTGACGTAGGATTGTCGGTATGGCTCTTAAGGAATACAGTCGCGCGCACGGAGACCCCGACAACTAATTAGAATATCAAATGCCTCGCAATCACTGTCTCTCTACAATCACTAATCAGAGGTTGTCTCGGCCCGATATATTTTGTGACTTGGCGAAATCTTAATGGCATCCCGACGCCCAAAACCACGATGATGATGGCGCCTCGGCCCACAATACTCCGCGTCTCGACGCCTAGCTTCGGCGCCTGACGGTGGCACTCTGCCCTCCCGTCGCCGCGACTCATCGACGACCTCCTCCTTGACAACGTCCGTCCCGGACCGACGCCGGCTCGCTTCCCCTCACTCTGATTTGCGCCAAAACCCCCGTCACTCGGCCTGCAAGCTCCGGTTCGTTTTGCGCCAATCAGGAGTCAACTTACAACCGGAGGCCTTGCCTCGAGGACAACAATTCTGGCCAGAACCGTATTTATTATATCATTTCTTAATTTCTCGTCGCTATTTACATTCAGTTACATAAAATGGTTCATTTACTTGTTAACATTTATGATTTCTTAATTGCTACAACACAGTAACAACTAGCAAAGCCATTGGCTGGACCCCTCCCCTTGTGACCAGGTAGGGAAGTGGTTCGAGCGGGGGTGGGATGAGGCCCCAAGACACACTCTGCACCTGCTTCTCTCCCTCGTCTTTACAAAGACAAAATATATACAATTCCTTATTTTTAATACAAAACTTGGTGTAGCAATTATATCTTAATGACAACTATTGCAATATGATCCTGATACAATGACAAGGAGAACGAATGGTCGCAAGGCATAGTTATTATTGTACATTAATTTATGATGGTTGACACTTATAACTATTAAATATAATAGATCGGGTGGCGACCATATGGGCCTGTCACAGTGTGATGCGTTAGTACAGGTGCGTAAGTTTCGCGGATACGGCTGCAAGCAGTCTAGAATTTCAAGTCCTTACATGCACTTGTAACAATCGATTATCCGTTGGTAGATACCTGAACAAGTCGCGGGTTCACTGACATGCAGGATAGCCTCCAAGAATATATGTGTTTCCAAGTAAACAACAACTACTCATTGGCTGTTTGCTGATACAGTGATATGACCTCATTCGGGCTGGATTTAGATTTCCCGTTATAATTAGTTCAGCGCCCTCCTGACGGTGTCAAACATACCAACGGCCAACTAAGAGTGCGATATTAACTCTCAGTGATTTGAATTATAGCTTGAGATCGAAAGAAACCACGAATTGTTCAGGTCTCTATCCATTGTTAGATATGATAGTTAGCGCCCGGTAGTTTTCGCGGAAATATTTTTGCCCCACTTTGTTTCAGAGTCTTACGTGTACACCTGCAGCTCAACTTCATGATTATTGGCAGAGTGTTTTTGTGCAGAGTTATTATTCATTTGACTGAGCCAATCAGTATACGGATAACTGTGACACATCACGATTGTGATTTGCGGGTTTAACCTCCACACGCTTTATGTTAAGGCATCCAATCACTGACCACATAGCAGAGCTGCAGGTGCGCACGTAAGGCACTAAAACAAAGTGCTGCAAAAATATTTTCCCGAAAACTACTGGGCCCTAGTGATAGTATATCGCGAAAATGTTTTGTGGCAACGTACTTGAAAACGCTATAGTTTCTTGCAACATGTATGATTGGGCGATGCACGCCTGATAGAACGTAGCTGTCTGCAGACCTAACATGCATAAAATATTAAGTGGGATTCTTATTGACTCTGTCAAATAGGACAACAGCTTCTCGTACAAGCGAAATCCTGTAATCTTTTCATAAGCTGAACGTACTTTGAAACCCAGCAAACAGTCAAGTTTTCCCGCGATAAACAATCATCTATATTCATTGGCTTCTAACGTCAAACGCGGATATCATGGGATAGCCCTACGAATAATTTCCTTCTTAGCTTGCCGCAGACATAAGTGTGTTATTGCAGCCGTTCACTGATCACTAGGGCGACGATTTCATCGCGAAATTATTTTTGCCCCACTTTGTTTCAGTGACTCACGTGCACATCGGCAGTTCTGTTTCAAGGTTATTGGCAGCGTGTCTATGTTCAGACACGTTTCTCATTTTACTGCACCAATCAGAATACGATTATTGTGATTCTGTACGTCTATAATTTGCCAAGGCCAGTGAGAGTAAAATCATCTAATCACAGACGATATAGCAGAGCTGCAGGTGTGCACATGACGCATCGAAACCAAATGTTGTAAAAATCTTTTCGCCATAAAATCATGGCTCTACTGATCACTGATGTGAGAGTGAAGTATACATTCTTCGCGTCTAATCTGACCTTCAATACACCCGTGAACTTCAAGTACCCCTACGTCAGTCCCTGTGAACTGAGTTGTACTGAGAAAAGGAAATGGGAGTACACCAAATATGTTTTCCTTCCAGAATGGATCATATGGTTAACATGTATCTGTCTGCCCGTGAAACATGTGATATAATTACAGCCACAATTTTGTCGCGAAAAGATACTAATTCTGACTCACCTTCAGCAAAATCGAAAGGATTTCGATTGGTATCAGCTAAAAAGAAGGAAATGAACATAAACAAAGATGAAATAATATAATAATAGATCAACCATGATACCAAAAACAATAAAAATCAAGCAAATAATATCTACCAGGTATCACAATAAAAGGTCATAAAATGAAAAACAAGCTAAATTAATAACAAATTCTTTGAGCAACAGCACGCAACCCACCTAATAAAGTATGATTGGAATTTGAAGATCAACCAGCAATTATAGTTATATAAACTTTTAAACTAGCACACAACATTTAATAAAATATTAAACCACCATTTTGTTTCAATGTCTTAGTGCGTATCGACAACATAGCTTCATGGTTATTGGCAGCGTGTCTTTGTTCAGATACGTCTCTCATTTGACCGTGCCAATCAGAATAAGGCAATTGTAACACCATGCGTCTGTGATTTGCC
The DNA here is from genome assembly GCA_003012365.1 of Medauroidea extradentata. NCBI lineage: Eukaryota > Metazoa > Arthropoda > Insecta > Phasmatodea > Phasmatidae > Medauroidea > Medauroidea extradentata. The sequence goes on from PNEQ01048962.1 coordinate 40,768, forward strand.
AGAATAAACCCAAGACAAGTGAGAGATAAACATCCAATCAGTGATCATGAAGCAGAGCTGCAGATGTGCACGTGAGGCATTGGAAACAATTGATGCAATAAATATTTACGCCGTAAAGTCGTGGCTCTAGATATAATACACGAATATCACACCTCTCCTTACATACATTCTCCCGTTCCTTTTTTCCTAATCTCTCGGGCTCTGCCATGGCCGTCTTTAGTAGAAGGCCGGAGTCTTGAATGTGGCAACACTGCATCGCGGGGGGCCTACTGCTTGTCACTTCTTGGCCGCCCTAGTCTCTGTAACGTGTCTAGATGCAGCTTTAGTGGCGTGTACACGTCTATAGGTCATTTGGGATAAAGTGAGCACTAAAAATCTATCATTTTAAAAATATAACTAGCCGTTACTGCATATAATTCAAATTAACTCTAGTTGCCTTACTGCTTGCATGGTTGGCAGCGAAATTACGAAATATAGTTCCGCGTGTTTTCCTATTTAAATTCAACAATACCTAAACAAAATCAACCGAAATCGACAAAATTGTATTTTATATAATTAATAAACTCTTTTTATTAAACTGTATGGATTCATACTGACTACACAATTAATTTTACCCTCGCAACTATTTAGTGACGTGTCCAGAGATGTTAGACATTTCCCCGTCGTTAGCCGTTACGCGCGGAAAGATACGAGTTCGCTGAAAATAGAACTTTAGCAGGGCTTGTTCGAGTGTTCACTTTATACCGAACCGCCTATACACTGACTAGGGCTACCAGTGAGCGACCGGTATAGTAAACCTCCGATGCAGCGTTGCCACATTCAAGACTCCGGCCTTCCACTAAAGACGGCCATGATTCTGCATTTCAGCTTGGTAATTGCCTTTGCGTAGTTTCCTGATAAATTCGCTTTATTATTAGGGTACACATTACACTTCATTGTCCTATCTAGTCTTAAGGCCACGGGATTATATTCGCACTGTTTTCAAGTGTTTTATGTTTTAAATTTTGAAAGGTAGCAAATATCGCAAAACCGTTACGTAGAAATGTTGGCGATTGATTTGGACTATGTACCCTAATTTTTTCAAAACATAAGTTTTTATAACTTTGACTAATTATCGACTAAATTATGTGTTCTTAAAGTCGATAATTAGCCAAAATTATAAACTGTGTTTTGGGGATAAACTTATGTTACACGGTAAGACCTAGAAACAATTTACAACATTCTGTATAACGGTTTTGCCATATCTGCTCCATTTCATGATTTAAAACATAAAACTTACTTAAAATAGCATAAATAGTGGTCCGTAGTCTTAAACACAAGCTGCCATGTCTGTAGCCACCAGTCCTAAACGTACTGCCAGTTCCGCATTTGACTGCTTTACACGCGATTGGTCACTCAGCTGTGGAAACTTTAATTATTGGCCAAAATCGTTTTCCGCTGCAAGTCACGACATTATTTCCCAATGGAATACGTCGAGCGAACGAACATAAGCTTGCAATCAAGTCTGCAGTTATAAATTAAAGCGAAATTCGCAAGTCTCTACTTTTCAGTTACTTTTAGATATCATTTCGTGTATCGTAAAAGCGTTCTATAAGAAATATGTATTTAGAATATTGTGGCAATCCTCATATAAGTGTTTTTAAGAGTTAGTTGAACCTGGTGCATGAGTTGTTCTGTAGCGTGTTTCAAAAACTGGTTTTTAACGTATAGCCATTAAACGTGTTTCCAATGTGTTTATTTGCGTAAAGAAGACACACGTCAAACAATGTGTCTATCGTCTTAAAAATACCGTAAGCATATTAAAAAATTAGTAGCCAGCTTCTTAAAATTGGTATAAATGGTTTTTGACATTGCTGAAGCTGAAAAAATACCAGCGGTAATTGTAAAAGAAAATGATGAGACCTGCATCAAACTTCAACAGACGTTTTCCACAAATAAAATAATGGGGTCACCGCTCAGAGTCTTATTGAAAAAAGATAAGGTAAGGTAAGTGGGCTTTACAACTCGGAGACGGTGACGCACAACTCGCTACAATGACGGGAGCTGGGAGAGGAATCGGCCATGGCCTTTATTAAGACACCATTTTAGCATTCACCTGGAGCGATTTCGGGAAACCATGAAAAACCTAAATCAGGATGGCCGGAGCCGGGGATCGAACCCGGGACCTCCCGAATGCGAGTCCAGCGAGTTACCGATATTTAAAGCACGTCGCGTTATTGCCTTCCTCGTTCCAGTGCCTCCAACTTAAAAAAAGTAAAATAAAATAGAGGTGCAGTTCTGTGCAAATAAAAAAAATCATTATCTGCTTACATTCATACTGGAGAATGCTCCACAGACAAGCGTTTGATGAGGAAAATATAGTTATACATACAGAGTGATACAGGATTTTGAAAACATTATAAGCAGTCGACTTTCACGACGACGGGACCATACATGTCTAATTATCTCTAATTATTTCACCTCTTCCTGTCCGCCTCAGTCAGCCTCCATTGTGGGGTTGGTGCTTTCAACGTTTCTCATTCCACTACGTGTGGTCGCTGAGTGCACCTTGCTGTAAAGTTCTTCCCCTCACCCCCTCAGACACCTACATCCTCGTCAGTTTACCCTCAGACACGACTACACGCAGGCACTGTCAGGGAAGAGTTCAGAGTTTTACTTTGTCCTCGTCCAGTGCGCGCACACTACGAAGACGGTCGGACCAGCTCGATGGCGGTGGGTCACGAGCCAATTAGCTCTGTCCTCAGAAAGCCTTTCAAAACTGTCTCGCGTGCTCACCACCGGTGATAAAGAACATGCCGTGCACGAAACGCAGAAATAATCTGCACATTTTAAGTTCGAAGTGGTTGTAGGGACCACGGATTTTCGCGAACAGAATTAGCACCAGCTAGTTTCCTTATCTTGTTGCACGTCTAAAACTCTGCTTCACGGCTATTGGCAGCTCGTATTTGTGCAGAGACGTCTTTAATTTGACTTAGCCAATCAGAAAATGTTTACTGTGAGACCATACGTCTGCAATATTTGCGGGTACAAAGCTAAGACATAGACTAAATAGTAATACAGACGTGAAATGAGTGTCGGCTTGTTTAACGCGGACGAACTTCATCGCTTATTGCTAGGGCTAGGAATATTTCGCGAGTTCAACAACCAACATGCTAGAATCCATTATCCTGTGTATACCGAAGCCCTACCATTTGTCCATTACCTGCTACTCTCTCAGACAGCAGACAATGAACGAATAAACGGGGCTTCAGTATACATAGGACATTGGATTACAGCATGCACGTCGTTGAACTCGCGAATTTTTCCTAGCCCTACTTATTGATTGTTCGTGTCTGTTAGGCTCTTGCGTGTTACGGCAGGTTTCCTATTGGTCTGGCTGCCGGCTAGCAGGCCAGTCACCTTATGTTGGTGGCGGTAGGCGTCTCCGCCATGTTGCACTGGAAAAAGGGTATAGTTGCAGGTAGCATACTTTTGTTAAAATAGGGACAACAAAACAGTTTGGTTGTCGGTTCTACTCTGGATATTTCCTTCAACTATCTGTTTTGTAGAAGAAACAAAGAGCCTTGTTGCTTTTACAAACCAGATGGTAACTTCTACAAAACAGATTGTTGAAGGAACTGTCCAGAGTAGTACCAACAACCAAACTGTTTTGTTGTCCCTATTTTAACACAAGTATGGTACCTGCGACTATACTCTTTTTTCAGCTGGGCAGGGAAGCCATTTTGCGGGCGTGTATGACTGAGTTTGCTGTCCAACCGGTAATTTCACTTCTGTATTCCTAAATATTCTGGAACCAAGACGTGTTAGAATTATGACTGGAGACCCTGAATTTTCGCGAAAAATCTTTAGCACCAACTTGTTTAATAATTGGTTTACGAGCACATCTGTAGTTGTGCTTTTAAGTGAGTGATTGTATGTTTTATCTCTCTCACGTCTTAGGGTTCTTCCTAGGGAAAAATGTGCGGTGTATCGGTAACCATGTTGTTATTGACACAGTCAAATACTCTGTGCTTCTGCACAAAGACACGCTGTCAATGACCACAGATTAGAGCTGCGGATGTGGACGTAAGACAGTATAGCAAGCTTATGTACTAAACTTAACGGCATGAAGACTGCACACATGTTCAGTGATGTGCACATAGATGCCAGGTTGTGGCGTGATGCGCATACTATGTCGTCCTTACCGCTTTCGCACTTCTAGGATTCGACCGCATAATTCATTATGTTCACCCAGGCGGTCGCCTTAAGGGCGTTCCAGAGAGAAACTAATACATAATTTTATATTTGTATGAAACAGTGTTAGTTTCGAAGACGTTACATGGTAGTATATTTTCCTCTTGCAAAAAAATTTAGCTTAGCTAATTTTCTCATAATGGCACTTCAAAGTCAAAATTTGCATGTTTTTAGTTCATACAACCTCCGAAAACCAATCAACATAACGAAACGGAATAATTCACAGCAAAAGTACACGTCAATGGCTAGAGTTTTACGTATATAAAAACCCATTCAAACTATGTTTTGAGTTCTTAAAAAAAAAGTCGGAAATTTGTAATTTATTTTGCTATTTTAGAAACTTTTTCAAATAAAAAAAAAATTTGTATTGGTTTTTTATATACTTAAAGCCCTAGCCCGTAACGTGTGATTTTGCTGTCAAATATTTAATTTCATTTTGTTGATTGGTTCATGGAGGGTGTATGAACTAAAATCATGTAAATTTTGACATTGATATGCCATTATGGGAAATCTGGCTGAACTATTTTTTTTTTTGTTAGAGGATAATGTACTTCTAAGTAACGTCTATAAATCTAACACTGTTTCATACAAATATAAAATTATGCTTTATTTTTCTCTCTGGAACACACTTAAGCAGAGTATTCGAGGACTTAACGGGTGTTTGGTAGACTAGGCAAGGCACATTCCGGACCTACCTACTTACAAACAGGAATGACAAGGGAAACTTTAGCCGTGTTCGCACGAAGTTTTGGTTGATTGGCTCTCGTCTGCAAGGCTGTCACATTGAAGGTCCTGGTTTTCTACTAGAGAAAGCTACGACTGTGCGCATGGTCACTGTAACGACAGACATACAGAAGAAAAACGACTTGAACAGTTCCTGATAAATCACGATGCAAGTCTGGGTAAGACAACATTTAACCTTGAGGCTTTCAAACAATAACCGGTGTACAGTGTTCAATTGTTCACAAGTTACAAGAGAGGCCTGTCGATAAACTTTTAGTTAGCCTTGCTCGAGAATAGGATAAGAAGTTGTTAGCATACGTATAACACCAAATACCGCGGAGAAAATATAAACTTTAGGCCTGACCAAAATGTAAACAGTAAACTTAACCAAAATGTAAACATTAGACTTAACTGGAATGCAAAATCTGTATCAAAGAACAGTGTACGTTTATATAGGTCGTTCGGAATAAAGTGAACACTAAAAATTTGACCTTTGAAAAATATCACTAGCCGTTACTGCATATAATTATACTTTAGCTATAGTTACCTTACTGCTTGTATGGTTGGCAGCGAAATTACGCAATACAGTTCTTTGTATTTTTCCTATTTAAATACAACTTGACTGAAACAAAATCAGCCTAAATTGACGTAATTTTATTTCATGTAATTGATAAACTTATTTTATCAAACTGTATAGATCCCTACTGACTGAACAAGTGATCTTACACGCGCAAATATCAAGTGACGTGTCCAGAGGATAGACATTTCCCCATCGTTAGCCGTTACGTGCGGGAAGATACGAATTGGCTGAAAATAGAACTTTAGCAGGGCTTTTTTTGAGTGCTCAGTTTATCCCGAATCGCCTATATCTGATTATCACACACATCAGGTTAGTACATATTGAAGCACGGCAGTCTGAAAATACTAATTTTAGCCATGTTGAAGGGCTTCGAAACTGTGCTTTTAATGAGCATGGTCACTTTCCGTCCTTGTCCGAAATCTGTTTTCTTTTCGTACATTGGCACACGTGGTAACGTTACGTAAAAAAAGTAATATACAAACACGCTGCAACGCATTTGAAGTGCCTGGTAGGCGGCGATCTTAAGGACATTGCCTACCTCGGAGCCCTGGCGGAGAAAGAATAGTATTTTACACTTTAAATTATTTTCAATGGCACTCGGCCACATTTGTGTGATATTGCTTCCAGACAAAAACCATTATCTACGCCGAGAAAAGAAGAATATTGCTAGGTAAATAAAATTGCAGAAAATAAATTACGAATAGCCATTTCTACGTGTTTTTTTGTGTGTAATGATTTTTTTTGCCCACAATTTTCAGGGTATTGAAGAAAAAAACTACCTACACGATCCATAGGAATGTACGCGGCACCGAGACGAACAAAAACGTAAGTGCTGGCACATATGTAACTTCAACCGTTACCATTTAACGTGTAAACCCTATGCTTGCTCCCGCCGTGGCTTCACGGTAGGCAGCGCCCTTAAGGGGGAATGTTGAGACAATGCAAACAGCGGACTTAACCAAAATGTAAACAGTAGATGTAATCAAAACGTAAACACTGGACTTTACCAAAATATGAACTGCAAAACTTAACCAAAATATAAACAAGAAATATTTACTTCGTATAAAAATATTAATTATTTGAGGCACCAGCATTTCGAGTGTTCGTCTGGCAGCAACCTAGACTTCTCAGTCCTATACACGCACTGGTCCGATTATCCATGGACTTCTAACCGTACAAGAGGGTAACATGTACATCCTCACTACTTTCTTACTTATTTATTACTGTGTTGCCTTCGTCAAAGGCGTGTCAAACCTACTATCGTCGAATCCCAGTAGTGTCCGTGCAGTACGCATTCTTGACGATCAGCTCTATCTAGAATCAAAACGTGAAATATTCCTACCTTTATGAATGATTAATGCTTGTTTAGTACGCTAGGCATCTTAAGTATCCTGAATTGCTTGTAGACCACTAGACATGTCCTTGTGACCGGGACAACCTGGTCACTAGAGACATGATTTAAGGCGAACTGTGTTTTGCATCATTCAATGCCTTATGTGCACATCTGCAGTTCTGCTTCATGGTCTGTGATTGGATCTTTTAACTACCACTTGTCTTGGGATTGTACCGGCAAATCACAGACGTGTGGTGTTGCAGGATGGTTTTTGTAATTGGCTTAGTCAACTTATAGACATAGACACGCTGTCAATAACAATGAGGCACAGCTGCAGATGTGTACGTGCGGCACTGAAACAAACTGGGGCAAAAATTTTTTCGCGAAAAGCAGGGGTCCCAACTTATGGTCTCACAATAACCTGATGCAGTCAAATAGGTCACGTGTCTGGAAAAAGACGCGCTGCCAAACATAATGAAGCAGAGCTGTCGTTGCGCACGTGAGGCGTGGAGACAAAATATTTTCGCGACAAGCTGGTTGATCTACTGATCACGTGAATAGAAAACCCACCAGCACGTTTCCATTCCAAAAACACCTTCGGCGACCATTTTATGTAAGCGTACGAGATTTGTTATTTGCTGCACGTGGTTCTGAGACGCGGATCTTATTGGCCACTACCAGCTGTGGAATGTTAACAATAGGTAGAGCCCGTGATTTTTGGTGAATAAAATTTTGCAACAAATAGTTTCAATGTCCCATGTCACATGTGCACTTCTGCAGCTCTGCTTCATGGTCAGTGATTGGATGTTTAAAACTGAACGCCTCGGAATTCTACCAGCAAATTATAGATGTCTGATGTCGCAGTAAACTTGTTCCGATTGGCACCGTCAAATGAGCAACACTTCTACTCAAATACACTCTGCCAATAACCATGTATCATTATTTTCACCAAAAATGACTGGCTCCAACAATTGGTTGGGCCTAAGACTAGCTTGTTCGTGTGGACTACTGGTTGGCGAACAACTGTCGCCATGTTGCTGGCGAGTTCCTGCATATTGCTCGCTCGAGTTCGGCACACATACGGTGGTGTTCGCTTCTGGACTTTTATGTACTCTTTGATTGAGCCCAGCACGAGAGGTGGTCGTCATAACTTAAAGAGAATATTACTTCTTAGAATCACATACGGTTGAAAATTAAAAGGTATTCCATTTATGAGTTACGTTGTTTTAATCTAAGTATGAATATAGTAACTTGTATGTTTCTAACTTATGCGTACTAACAAATCCAAATTCGTGTAATAATATGGTAATAAAATTGACTCTATTGATAAGTAATGTAGACGTCGAGCAAGCGAACAACAGCTTGCAGTTTAGACTATTGGCCGTAAATAAAGTAGAATTTACATGTCTCTGTGCGGCAGTACTAAACTGCGTGTTTCTATGGCACGACTGTTTTGAATGTTTCTTAATTGTGATTCTTTTAAGTAATGCCGACTTGTTCGTTATGGCTACAGACAGCAATGTCTCGAGGAAAAAGATGACGGTATGGTAGGTTCCAACGTTGTAATTACATTCCCAACGTCCATTTTCCCTTATGTGTGTTCTCGCATTCAACTCAGTCAACAAGGATTCTGGTGCGTCGGAACTGAACATTCGACACTCATTTGTTTGCAAACAGTTGAACTGTGACGAGTAATCGTTGTCCAATTATTATGGAATTAAATGCTTTCACGAATTTCCACTCCCTCTAGTTAGACTGGTGTAAGTTGAGGATTTGTAAGTTATGTGTGGTTCGCTAACTCGAGCAGACAGGCTGGGGCTCAGAGGTGTACTAGGAACTTCGTCATCCTACTTTAATCATCGATCAAAATTTCACTGCTCCTCTGGGAGACCGCTCAGTTCTCTCAACTGCGACATGATGTGTCATTCCTCCCTCCTGTACCACACGATATACTCCCCTCTCTCTTCTTCCTTGTACCCACTCTACTTCTGTGAAGACGTTAACAACCTTCCAATCATCCAATCTCTGGCCACCCATAGCTCCCGGCGTGCACCATTCCCAGGAATTTCTCACTTCTGAAACACTGCCAAGTGAGGAACCATAGGTACAGTTCGTATACTGACGACTGAGATAGTCTGATGTTGGTATGTATGTAGGCTACATCGCTGTGTACCAACCCACTCTGAACTGGGGTACAACCACTGCCCAAACACTAACAGTTGTAAGTCTAAAGATGACTATACACAGGATGTAGTTTTCCGCGTTTGATGCGCGGAGACAGTGAAGCGATAAGGTTCATCTTTCCACACTCGACGATAACAGCATCGCTTCTATTCGCGGCGGGTCAAACTGGCGTGCAGCGTTTTCATACTACTTTTTGTCCTATGGGACTTAAACCGGCGACCCTACAATTTTATTTGTGGAAAGTTTGTAGTAAAGTCCAACGCATGTTTCCAAGATTTTTTTTTACCAATCCAGATGGTGTTGTTTTAGTTACAGCTGTCTAAAAAGCCGTTTTTAGCCATACTGAGGGGCCCCAAAAACATGTTTCTAATAAGCATGTTGCCTTTTCAAAACATTGGAAGCCGCGTTTTAACCGCGTGTTCTTTTTTTAGTTAAACGTGTTGTGAATATGTTCAGTTGTTTCGCTTAGTAAAGAATAGGCGCGGCACGCTACTACACCGTTCATGCGCCAGGTGCATAAGTCTCTTAAAGTTATAATTATTACAAGTGTAGGCCTAAGCTATAACTATATGCATTGAAGCTGCAGCTGGTTTACATGAATAACTTGTGCAAGATATATATTTAAACACATACGTGTTTAATTAAAATGTTGTTGGCAACTATAATTCATACACTATACCTATAGCCTACCTATATATATATATATATATATATATATATATATATATATATATATATATATATATATGGCCATGAACTCATCGCGAAAATAATTTTGACCCAGTTCGTTTCAGTGTCTTACGCTCACATCTGCAGCTTTGCTTCATGGTTATTGGCAGCGTGTCTATGTGAAGTAAGGTCTATCTCTCATTTGCCTATGCCTATCACAATAAGGTAACTACAACACGAGTCCGTGATTAGCGGGTAGAACCTCAATAAATGTGACAGTTAAAACATCTAATCACTGACTGTGAAGCAGAACTGCAGATGAGCACGTCAGGCAACCAGGGTCGTCATTTCAGGTTTTTATTGGAAGGGGGGGGGGCAAGATTTTTTTCGGTGACACTGACCTTGTTGCGTCTTTTTTATTAATTAAGCATGTATAAATTTAAAACTTTAATAATAAAACTTTAGTTTTATGTGCTTAAGTTAGCATTATTTAAATAATTAAATACAAATTTGTATTTTGTACACTTAAAATTCTAATCCAGGGGGGGGGGCATTTTCCCCCCTGCCCCCTTAAATGACTCCCCTGAAGGCACTGAAACAAACTGGGGAATTTTTTTTTTGTTCATGAATGTTCATGGCCCTGGTGATATCACTGATAAAGCGTGTATTTAGTTGATTTTTTTTATTATTACATCTGCGGCCACCAGAATGTGTCAAATATATGAAGGACAAATTAACTAACATTAACTAACAGTTGTTATAATTTTAGCATGTGTCCAAAAGAAAACACGGATTTTTCCGAACACTAACTATAAAACACGTAGCGTCTATATAATACGTTACTAGAGACACGCGTATTTCGAGTATTGATCTGGTAGCAACTTGGAATACTCAGTCCTATACACGCACTGGTTATAATACACGATCCATTGTCGTAAGGATAGGATAAATTCGCGAATTCAATGACCACGTGCTAGAATCCATTGTACTATGCGTACTCAAGCCTCAAGCCCCGTCTATTCGTGCATCGTCTGCTGTTCCATTGAGTAGCAGCTAGTGAACAAACCGTTGGCGCTTGAGTATGCATAGGATAGTTCATTCTAACATGCAGGTCATTAAAATAAGAAATTTTCCTATCCCTATCCGCTGACTTCCAAGCGTACAAGCGGACAGTACATTTTCTGCCAACTTGTTATTTCCTTATTTATCACTGGTTGGCAGTCGTCAAAGTTGTTTCCAAACATATGTCCGTCTTATCACAGAAGTAACAGTAAAATATACGTTGTTGACGTCCAACCTTATCTATAGTAAGAACGCAAAATAGTCCTGTCTCTACCAGTAACATACAACATTCCGTGAAGTCATGTAATATGTCTATATTCATTTGTATCAGTACAGCTGGTTACAAACTTTCAGGAGAGACAGAGGACACCCAGACGATGGGAAATCACGTAGCAATGCATGGTCGGAAATGCTTTACCAGTGCGGTAATGACGACACAAAACACAAGAAAGAGAGGACACGAACAACATGAGAAAACATGTTTATTATTCTTAATAAATCAACATCAAAGTAAAAAGAACATAAAGAGACAGCGATCGTCATCATCAACCTGAGACTTCCCAGCATTATGCTCTAATAAGCCTGGTACACTCTATCTATAATTAAGTATAGAATTCCGTACCAAATTCAGTACAAGTAGCACTGCGACAGTGTGTACCGCAACTACACTGGTTCCAGACAGAATTTCATTCTTAGCTTCACAGCTAGAGCTCGTCCTACTTTTCATCGTAGTGTATGTTCACGCGCATGCGCAGCGCACAGTTACATCCACGGCGCGTGCGAAGTACGCCAGCAGGGTTGCCAATGTGATTTGAATAGAAACAAAATTTTTGTTCTCTGCTAAACAATGACTGGCGGAGTTATCGAAACCTAATAATACAAGATAGTGTAACTTATTTGGGAGTCCCATGCGTGTCTTGTTTGTGAAATTGTTTTCGGAAATTCTATAGTTATACCTACTTTATGCTTTATAGCAACCAACATCACAAAGAAATGTTTCTACTTTATGTACCGAAATTTGTTAGTAAACAGCGATAGTGTGACACAGAAGTTTTGCTACATAATTCTGGTATAAAATCTCTATAGATGTTATGAACAGAAATAAGTACGTAATTCAGTAGAAAATTACGAATACTAGTATGTACCGGCCTTTAGGAATAATAAACATGTTTTCTGCTCTTGTTCATGTCCTTTCTTTCTTGTATTTTGTTTCGCAGAAAAGTGTTTCCAACTATGCACTGCTATGTGATTACCCATCGCCTGGGTGTACTCTATCTCTTCTGAAAGTTTGTAACCGCTGTAATGATACAACCTGTATACATAACTTCTGCACATTTTACAGCCAACATTTTTAAAACCAACTTATAAATAATGTACGAGTCACTTGCGTGTATCATACCCGACGCACAGATAATCCTCGCTAGTTCCCTGGCAATGTTAGTTCAACCAAGTGGTGGCAGAGTAAATAAAACCCGAAGATAGATAATATACCAAGCAATGTTTATTTGAAAATCTTCTAATTGCGAGCGAACAACCACTGGACACTCTGTACGCCGTGTTTACGTTTCCCTTCTGGTTTTTGCTGGGCGTACAAAGGCAAGCAGGTATCCAACGGCCGTCGGTTATCGTACGTTATGAAAGTGTTCGGGAACATGGAATTCGGAGGCCAGCAGTGTCAATAAATACTATCTTTCCGGCAAGAAAACGAAGCAGCACATTTGTCGGTTTTCATTTAACCAAGGAAGGACCCATATGACTATAATAATTTTGTTCCAAGAGATGTACGAAGTTAACTTTGTGTGGTAGTAACACTTTGTAACTCTATATATATATATATATATATATATATATATATATATATATATATATATATATATATATATATATATAT
>PNEQ01048963.1:0-10868 GCA_003012365.1 Medauroidea extradentata
AAAAAAAAAAAAAAAAAAAAAAAAAAAAAAAAAAAAAAAAAAAAAAACTTCAACAATGCAAGATAGAAACAAAACACAGAACATCGTTTTATGTTATCGAGATCTGTAATCCGACAGTAAATGCTCGTTATGAAAATAACAAGGCTGGCTACCCTTGCGTTGCATACAATTTTCGTTGCATATGGAAAGCCAAACGTTTGAAGAAGTTTTGTCAAGTATTGAGACGTAGCCTATGTAACAAAAAAGGCCTTCTTGTCCGAACATGCTCAGGTGAACCGTACTCGAGAAATTTGGAAACAGAAAGTGACTCGCTTTACAGGTAGGCAATCCACAACACATGGAACGTGTATCTATGATGAAAGACGAACAATGTTTTTAACTACATAACAGCCACGATAAATGGCTATGTACTAATGTACAATGCGTTTTTCATGTTACAATTACAGTGGGTGCTATCGTTATTACATCATGTTATAATTAAAGAAGGTAGTTTGCTAAATTATTTACTACGTGTTATGAACGCGCGTTATTTCATTGAACGACTATAAAACGTCAGAATGTGTGTGATAAACACCGACAAAATCTACTTACAGACCCTTTACGAAAAATTACAACACGTCATACATGCCATTTGCGATGAATCTGTATGCATAGTGATTGACATTAAGTTACTGCACCTGGCTTGTAAGCATAACACACCACGCGTAATGTAATCGGGCGTAAAATTGCAAAACATAAATGTGGCCGGTGCACAAAGGAATTGATCAATCTTGATTAGAGTGATATTATTGTAGGTTTCATTCGTAACCTGCGAACAAATTAGTACAATGTAGCGAAACATATTTGAATATCACGCCAGCAGTAACTTAACATTGGCATGTCCCAAGTGCATGAGTGACTCGTATGCATTCAGTTAATACTTACCGGTACATGTTAGGCCTAGTATGGTTGGTGGGGTACGACTTGAGAATGTACCTCAACACACTTGTTCGTGAGCACATTTTGATAAGTTGGACTTGCATTTGGAAGAGCGCAGGCTCGATTATTGTTCTTGTTATCCTGCTTCACGAGTCCACTCCGGAAAATAATACTAATAATAACTATAATAATAAAATAATAGGAACCATTAGTTACAACCTAAGCACCTAAGATATGCTGTTTATTAAATTGGAATACGTGTCCGGATACACATAATAACAGTCAGTTGTACAATGTGCCTTAAAAATAAGGCTAGTAATAACAATAGTAATAGAAACTCTAGTTACAACCTAAGATACCTAGTATACTACGTTGTTAGTTATTAACTGAGATAGGTATCTAGATACATCATAACATCAATCTGGCTAGCCGTATAAAAAAGACGAAGAGAATGAAGAGAGACAGAGAAAAAAGAAACATAACTTGTCACATCGTTTTTAACATACTAAAAGGTAGAGATTATGTCGTCAGGTAATCTGCCAATAGGCTATATTTAATTTTCTTTAACACTAGGGTTGTTATAATTACCTACATCTTGTGACATCAAGTTGAACTTTTTTGATAGTTAGTTGTGGTATTCCATTCATATCATCATCTTTAAGGCGTGGGGTGAGATGACTGCAAGTTTCTCCAACGTACTTACATCCACATTCACAAGGGATTTGATAGTCACAGTCCTGAATTTTTTTTTTTTTCTGTAACTGGTTTTAATTTTGTCACCATGTTTTTGACTGTGGAAATTGACCGAAAAGCAGTTTGTGGTCCATACTTATTATTGGACATTATTGTTGTTCATGTGTTTGTCTATGGTGCCTATAGGATAGTCATTTGCTAAGAATTATTTTTTTTTAGGTGGTTTGCCTCATCAGTTTTTGAGGTTTCTTCACTGCGTATTTTACCTGCCCTGTTTTTTCAAACCCGTCCATATTAACCCCATGTTCATATGAACGTTTTTTTTATCACAATGACGAGTACTAACACCTCCCAGAATATTGCTCTTTCCTCTCGGGACAACCTGTACAGAGCTTTTAAATGAATTCTTAATGGCAGAACTAGTAGTAGTCTCAACGTTCTATTTTGCAGTGTTTCTGGGAAGTGTAACTTCCGACTTGCAGCAGATGCTCACACAACAGACTTGCGTGTTAGATGGGAGTGGACTAGAGAAAAATATATGCTCCTTAAGTTAGCTCCTTAAGTTAGCTGTGCCTATATTTCTACGTTGCATCCTGTGGAGTATACTTAATATGCCTGGGTGAAATATTTTCTTTCTGCCGTGGATTGTGTGATAATGCCAAGATAGAGTCGCATTCACAATAAGCGCTAGCCCACATTTTCAAAGGATCACAACAGTGTCGGTTGAGCTGGGAATGTGTAGGGGTTTGGGAAAATCATGTATTTAGTTTTATCAATAGTGATAGTGAGTTTATTGTCTGTGAATCACTTAACATGCGTGTTTAGATCCAGTGGCGAAGCGTGAAGTGTTGTAGGGCAAGCGATGATTAGCAGTGACTGTACAGAACACTCAGTTGCCTGTGCAACCATTGGAATGGTAGAGGCAGGTACACTCCTCAGTCAGTAGCATGTAAGAGGCGAGGAACTAGTTCTCTGTAATACACCTAGGTCTCAGCAACATAACAATCGCCTGTTCAAAGTGTACAGTCGGATCTCATACTGCTTGCCTTGGAACATGACCACGCTTCACTACTGTTTAGATAATTTTGTACAGCCAAGTAAGCTAGGTTATATCTTTCTTTGTCGGTTTTTGCGTTTTTCTGTCGTACTATGTGTGTTATCGTATTCTCAGTGAGTGGTTACACTATCTTTGCTATTTTGTCGGTGCACGTGATTGTCATGTCAGTTTTGTTTGATTTATGTTGACGTAACTGTTCATGTTTGACTATAGCTAATATTTTTTGTTGTCGTGTTGAAAGTTTTTTTGTGTAACGACACTAACTCTGCTATGGAGTATGTCGCATCATGATTCGTTGAGGTTACATCGAATTGCACCGGAGTTGTTCAAATTGTCGACAATTAACTTCAACATACAGTTCACAGCGTTGCCGCAGGGAACGTCAGTCCCTTCCAAAAAAACACCTGTCATCCTATGGATTGGGTCAAATGTGTTAGTGATTCTCGCTATCAGATCCTGTTCACTGAGGACGGTTGTGTAATGATTTGACATGTCCAAAAAAATCAAGAAGCGTCACGTCAAGCGAACATGCTGGCCAGAAAATGGGCGCATCAGTGGTCAGAATATGCCTTATCCAGATATGCTCGGAAGTTCCGGGTAAAATATACTGGACCACAATCATGCTAAAAACATAAATGCATTCATACATCAAGTGGAACAACTTCCAGGAGCTGTGGTAGCGTGTACTCAAATAACCGGTGGTACACCGCAGCATTAAGCCGTGGAGGAAGACGGAATGGCCCAGTTATATGGTCTTGCACGATGCCTCCCCACATGTTTACAGAAAACTGTTGCTGATGGCTTTGTATGCGGGTACTGCGTGGGTTCTCTTCTGCCCACACGTAGCTATTCTTCGTATTAAAAATACCATCGCGTGTAAAGCGTGCCCTGTTCGTCCGGAGTACGGAACTAGAGAAACGTAGCTGCATGTTGCATTTTTGTAGGTACTACCGAGCGAATGGAAGCGGACGAGCATAATCGTCCTGACCTGCCACCTGTAACGTATAGGTCATGTTCCAAATAGCACAAATATTCGCACTCGTGCACTCTCACTCGGAAGTGACGTCAGAGAGTACTGTTACATAATACAGCGTGCGAATGCGCGCTCTCCGTGTAGTACGGCAATTAATAATTAAAATATTTGAGAACAAGACACAGGATGTACGATACCAGCGATTACCGTGTCGACAGTTAAGTGCGAGTGCAAGTGTGTATCCATTCAAAAATGATTTGTGGGAATTTTGGGAGCCAGTGAGAGTTTTGAGTGCGGGAGAGAGTACGAGTGATAATGTCGAGTATTTGGAACACAGCCATAATGCGGGTGATACGGACGCAGTTGATGTTCGCGAAAAACACGTACCTACCACAGTAATTTGGCTGGTATTCACTGGATTGACAGTGGCTCGAGAGCCGGCGGATAGCGTCTCTGGAGGCAGCAAGGACCTCCGCTAAAGGGCGCGGTATACCGCAATTTTCACCATCATAGTTTTATTTTTATTTGTACCAGATATTTTTTTCTTATTTTAGACACAAAATGTGTCTAAATTTGGCCCTTATGAGATTTTTTTATCTCTCATAGTTTTCGCGTAATGGCTTGTTAAAGTCATATTTTGCATGTTTCCGTTTTAACTACTACACTAAAACCAACTGATATACCAAACTAAAAAAAAAAAAAAAAAAAAAAAAAAAAAAAAAAAAAAAAAAAAAAAAAAAAAAAAAAAAAAAAAAGTGGATAAAGACATTGCGAGCTACAATGACATGCTCATAAAATTAAAGAATAAAAATTATTTGTATTTTAAAAACAAAATTATTGAATTTGTAAAATTTTTATTTTTAGTTTTATCATTCTTTAAAAATTCAAACAATTTTTATTCTTTAATTTTATGAGCATGTCATTGTAGCCTGCAATGTTGGTTTTAGTGTAGCCCTTAAAACGGAAATATGCAAAATATGACTTTAACAAGCCATTACACGAAAACTATGAGAGATAAAAAAATAATTTCATAAAAGCTAAATGTATTCACATTTTGTATCTGAAATAAGAGAAAAATGGCTGGTTCAATTAAAAAATAAATAAATGGTGATGGAAATTGAGGTATGAGCATGTCATTGTAGCTCGCAATGTCTTTATCCACTGTGATTTTTTTGAGTTTGGTTTTAGTGTAGTCGTTAAAACGGAAACATGCAAAATATGACTTTAACAAGCCTCTACGCGAAAACTATGAGAGATAAAACATTTAATAAGAGCCAAATTTAGCTACATTTTGTGTCTGAAATAAGAAAAAAATCTGGTACAGATAAAAAAAAAATGGTTATGAAAATTGCGATAGACCGTACACTTAAAACTGTGCTGTACGCACATAACATTCGCGCCCTGAATCATGCTTCCGTTTCACGGCTGTTCCCGTGCCCTTTATGCGCTGGTCAATGGCAGCAAAGATGGAGTGGTGAGGTACCTGCCTCATGGGAAACTTATTTTCATACATAATGCGTGCTTATCTGCCACATTTCTTGCTGCACCGAACACTCAATGCAAGTCTGCTAGTTCCGCCTTTGTGTAGCGATTCTTGTTTCAACGACGCGCATAAAACTGTTGACAGACGTAATGGTGTTAGCAGTGTCTGTTAAGTAATACTGTTACCTACCGTCTGTGTGTGTGCCAAGCAAGTGTGTGTTGTAGCAGTCGGTGTGCCAACCAGCAGGTTTACGACAACGTACAGTCAAATCGGCACGCCAGTTAGCAATTTTACGACCTTAACGTACACACGGGTATTCCACCACTGGCTCGTTATACTGGTTGCCTTCCCATCAGGCGTAACAAGGCATTGTTTGATATGCTTTGCGTTACTGCCAGGCGCGGTAATGTAGGGCCCACCATTATGCATATTCCTCGCAAATGGCATGTATGATGTATTGTAATATTCCGCAAGGGGCATATAAGTGGAGTTTGTGGGTGTTTATCAGACAAATTCTGTCGTTTTACAATTGATCGACGAAACAATGCCCATTACTAATACGAAATAAACAAATTAGCAAACTACCATCTGAACTACTTCATGATGCAACACCGATAGGCCCACTGTCATTGAAACGCCAAAAACGCAGTGCACATTAGTAAATATCCATGTATTGTGACTGTTAAATGAAAACATCGTCCGTCTTTCACAATAAATACATGTTCCATGTGCTGTGGGTTGCATACCTGTAAGGTGAGTCACTTCCTGTTTCCAGATTTCTGGAATACGGGGTTCACCTGAACGTGTTCGGACAAGGAGGCCATTTTTGTTACATACGTCTCAATACTCGAGAAACCTTCTTCAAATATTTAACTTTGAAGGTTGTGTGCAATACAAGGCAGGCCACCCCTGTTATTTTCATATCGTCGGGTGGTTTGAACGAGCATTTGCTGTGTGTAGCATTACAGATCTCGAGAACACATAACTGGGTTTTGTCCTTTTATTTAGCACTGTTTACGATTTAAAATAAACGAATCAAATTTGAACTTTTAAGTGCATGTTGTTGCCATAATGTTTAATTTCGGTGCTTGGTGTCTTACGGGTTTCTTCTTAAATTATGTACCAAATAACCTGCCGGAGTTTGTCGGTGGTTTTTAGAGTCATCCTGCATGTTGCATATAATACTATAGAAATATAGTAATGTGTTTTGGAAAATAAAAAAGAAAAAACGGTTGACAATACAAAGTTCCCAAAATTGATGGTAATACTGGACAGTTTCTTGAATAGGTTTTTATTTTAATTTTGTTGTACGTCTTCAGCATCATTCGAGTAATTTTAACGAAGGACCTCGTGTTTTACAAACATTATTTTGTGTTCAGCAGCGCAAATTAAAATCTTAATTGACTACGATCTCAGAAAACCACCACTGCTCAAACTTTATTTGCTTGTACAGAGTGGAAATATATCCTTCATATCAAAGAAAATATTTTTTTTTTCGACTGTAAAGCTTGATTGAAAGAAAACATGCCTTAAATAAGAGAAAAGCCTACACATAGTAGTTCATCCGGCTGGTTGATACTTAATGTTTTAATAACAATAGTATTTAAGACATTTTCAATTTACTTAACCACGAAGGAAACTCGAGACATTAACAAATACTATATAGGCTACATTACACAAAGAATTTATCAGCGACCATTATTAATTTTAAATAAAAATGTGTTATGCTACAATATTTGTCTTGTTTTAAATAAAGACTTGCACATTTATCTTGATATGCTTGCTACTTGTAACCACAATTGGGCCGCAGTGGTCGACGGGTCAGACCTCTCGTCTCCCGTCTAGGCGATCCGGGTTCGATCCCCGGAGGGTTTGGCCTCGAATCTCTTGCATGTGTGAAACGTGGCGGACGTTGCAGTTGACAGGCGGGTTTTCTCGGAGAGCTCATATTTCCCCCGCCTTTCTCATTCCGTCACTGCTCCACACTCATCTCACCTCTTCCATTCTTCAGGCAGGCGGACGACAGGCATGTCTTGCTAGCCGAGCAGCCGACCCAACCTGCCAACCTTCACCCCGGCCTTCGCCCACCTACACTACCAGAAGGCGGGAAACACATAAGGAATTTTAATTTTTAACTGGAGCTTCACTGAAGAATCAGTGTAAAGCCCAGTTTACACCGAAAAAATAAAAACAACAACGTTAATTACAAATTGTTAGTTACAAAAGTGTTATCAACACATTATAACCTATGGCATACTATTATATAGAAATGTTGGTAGCAAATGTGTTATTAACATTGCTTAAAACACCAATGTTACTAATAAAGATGTAAGAAGGACGAACGGATGTTATTAGCAATGTTGATAACAAAAATGCCTACAACATTGCTGATAATATTGAAAATAACATTTGTTACCAACATCCATTGATATAGACCACCGTAGGATGGGTCGGGAAAATAATGTCAAAAGTATTAATGCCAAAGTTATCAAAATGTTTCTAAAATTCGTAACTTTTGTTACTAGTAAGATTTTTCAACAAAATGTTGGTAGCAGGTGTTATTAACATGTTTTTTTATAAATATTAACAAAATTAGTAACTGAATGTTGGCAACAATGTCGATAACATGATGATGTCAAAAATTTTCAAACATTTTACAACATTGTTAATAACTTTGTTGACGACACATGTTATTAGCAATGGTATCGTTGGTGTAAACTAGGCTTTAGGTAAACATTTTTCTGTTCATTGTTCACAGCATGCACTTACAGTCTACATCGAGATGGATAAACTTATAATCGAAGCAGTTGCGGATCTCAGTCATCCCAGAGGTTGCACACTCCAAGAAATCGTGAAACACATTAAGCTTGAAAACCCTCCAATCACAAGGAACTTGAACGCAGTTGTCCAGAGATCTCTGAAGAAGTTATTGGAACGAGGACTTGTAATCTGCAAGAATCAACAGTTTAATGAGAATTTCAGCAGGAGCGGAAACCAACAGAATCTGACCGAGCACCTCGACGAAGGCTGCGGGGAGCAAAATGAAACCACCAGGCGTTGTCCATGCCCCCCTCGTATAATGAAAGCACCACGGCGTAGTGGGTCAAAGAGACGATCGTCGAAGAGACGAAGGACAGTTTCAAGGAGAAGATCTGTATCGAGGCGAACTATATCTAGAGGCACTGTTACTAGCAGTACAAGATCTAGAAGGCCAGCATCCATAAGGCCTGCATACAGGACAAGATCTTTAAGAGGATTTTCAAGAAGGACTTCGTCGAGAAGAAGGTCTCTTACAAGAAGGGCTATCTCAAGAATAAGGAAAAATTTGTCAAGGAGAATGACTCTTTCAAGACGTAGGACTCCATCTAGAAGGACTTTGTCAAGAAGGAGGAGACCGTCTAGAACTATAAAAATAACTTATGTAGTAAAGTGTGCACCAAAAAGAAGAACTCTGTCAAGTAGAAGGAGAAATCTGCCAAGCAGAAGAACTATGTCAAGAACAAGAAAAGTCATACACATAGTTAGGTGTGCACCAAGAAGAAGGACTTTGTCAAGAAGAGGGAGGACTCAGTCAAGAACAAGAAAAAGCACTCACTTAGTAAAGTGTCCTCCTAGAAGAAGGACTTTGTCAAGAAGGGTGACTGTTTCACGAACAAGAAAAAGTGTTCACTTAGTAAGGTGTGCCCCAAGAAGAAGGACTTTGTCAAGAAGATCTCGTTCAAGAAGGAGAACTGTGTCAAGAAGTAGGAATTTGCCAAGAAAAAGGGCAGAGTTAATAGATAATGAGTCAACTAGAAGGACCCAATCAAGAAGAAGAACCCTTTCAAGAAGAAGGAAATCCACTCCCTAGGTACAAAGTGTAGCACCTAAGAAGCAGCAAATTGCCAGATTAAACACTTCAAGAATAGTAACATCTAGAAGACGAACTGTGTCGAGAAAGAAAGCACAGCAAACAAAGAAAAGACAAGCAGAGTGAATAAAAATCTCGACACCAAAGAAACTTAAAAATCAATGTAGATATGATATATTCTCGTTGCAAATTCAAAGGCATCCTTACAATATTTTGTATCCCACATAGTTCTATGAGGACACAATTATTGTTGATCGAGACTCTTGACTGTGCAACCAGTGTTTTACAATATGTTAATTTGAGAGTCTGGTTTCTAAACAAAATGACTAACATGTTTTGATACTGTTAATTTTACTATTAAAACTTTTAATAAATATTTTGTTAGTCCTGATCTACGTTAATGACTACTTAATCAGTTTTAATATGTTAATAACATCTACCTTACATCGTGGTACCTAGGTAAAAATTATTTGTCAACAATGTTTTCTTACCCACTGTATTCATTTTTGTATCTTGCGATGTACTTTAAAACATACAGAGAGAGAGACAGAGAGAGAAACAAAACTATTACAAATACAAAATACAGTCCAGTTCTGAATTATTACTTGTTACGTTTGCAAACTTTCAAACACTCCTCGACATCAAAATTTACCGTCAAAATAGGGCCTTGAAACATTTTCAAGTGGTTTTATATGCCTATCATAATTGTAGGCTATAAATAATAACATATATGCTCTTTTGCGGCATTTTCTGACTGGACGAATATGTAAGACAAAAATATTATAGAATTTGCAACAGCTTTGTATTACTTCACAAGAAAATATGAGAGAACCTCTAGTCAACATTCACCTTGAAATGTTACTTGAATGTATTTATGGCATTTCGATATTTTATTACCCCTTATTATCGTCAGTGGCCCCACATTTTCGCTAAAATATGTTTGCACCAGCCTGTTTCAGTTCCATAGTGCTCGTCTGTAGGTAAGCTTCATTTGATTGTGCCAATCAGAAAAATAATACTGCGAAGCCACATGTCGTGATCTATGGGTAGAACTAAATATTACAACATTTGGTAGAATCCCAATACACTGAGAGTTAAAACATCCTGCCACTGACGATGAAACACTGTTGCAGATGTGCATGCAAGGAACTGAAACAAGCTGCGTGTGTAAACTTATTTTCGCAGAAATCTAGTGTTCCTAGTGATCGTAATTTACACACGAAATTGTTACGATTTGGGTTTTCTTGTATCCTCGTTAGTTTGTACGATTCCGAATATTTGCCATAATTATTTTTGGCTTCGCGCGAATTAATACCGAAAAATGACGCCACAAGAATGTCATTTCAGGACAACTGCTATTATTTAAGTCTTATTTTTGAAATCTAAACGGGGATCAGATATAACAAAACCTTCATATGAATTCGATCAAAAATGTTTTTTTTTGCCTATGCAGCTTTTTTTTTCTGAGAAAAAAAATAGTATGTCTTATTTTTTACTACCAACTCGAATGACCGTTGACATTGACCTTGAAATTTAATCAGTGAACTTTAAAACCCCATCATCTTGTTTCTATCCACTATCTTGTCCGCTATCTTGTTTCAAGCCACCATATTGGGCCAGTTTGACATTCCACCCACCACCGTGAATCAATCTAACATATTTGATGAATCCAAGATCTTTTTTCATCTATTTACCACACAATCCACCATATTGAATGCCATTTTGTAGTTGCCTCATATTTATATGCACTGTTATTACATGTTCTACTCTCTCATTCCACCTATAGGTACTCTAGCATTCCACCTATAGGTAGAGACATGAACTTTTCGCGAACAGAATTTTGCCCCACTTTGTTCCAGTACCTTATGTGCATGTCTGCAGTTCTGCTTCATAG
>PNEQ01048963.1:10968-53409 GCA_003012365.1 Medauroidea extradentata
TTCTCATTTGACTGTACCAATCACAATAAGGTTACTGTAACACCACACGTCTGTGATTTGCGTGTAAAACCCCACGACACACGAATGTCAAAACATCCAATCTCTGACCGTGAAGCAAGTCTGCAGACGTGCACACAAGTCACTGACACAAAGTGAGGCAAATTTCTTTTCGCGAAAAGTTCATGTCTCTACCTATAGGTACTCTAGCATTCCACCTACAACCTGTAATTACACATCCATGCCAACATTCCAAATCTACTCTATAATTTCATTTTTACTAGCTCACTCTATCACGGCTCCATCATTCAACCTCTACGTTGTAATTCCACATATAAGCTAACTCATCTCGTAAATATTGTCCTGCAATATTTTTCCATCTCGCTATACCATCAATGGAAATACTGGCTGTAACAATAAAGTAGGTAAAATTAGACTTCTGTTTTTCTTTTTCCACATAATTATAAACGTGCTAAAGTGTCAGTAAATCAAGCAATAAAGTGTCAGTAAATAAAGCAATGTATAAAATAATTTAAACGCAAGTAGACCTGTACATATTATAAAAGTTGTAATTTGTCAGTAAAACAAGCAGCATAGGCGACAAAATAAAGATTCGTGTACATAATAATAATATTGTAAATAGTAATACAAGCAGTGAGAGCTAGGCGACATATTAAAAACAAAGTATGCATATATTTTTGCGGAGGTAAGTATTGCAGTATCATTGATTCAGCTCGCTGTCATAAAGTTAATGCTAAAAACGCTTATTTCATGATTTTATACGTGAAAGTTGAAGATATTTAGAAAATCATCTTCTTGTGGATGTAAATCCAAATTGTTGTAAGAAGTAATCGAAGGAGACAAAGGATACGAAGAAGTTTCTGGCGAACATGTGTTGGGATTCAGCTACACCGTGTTCATGCCCGTATTTGAAGTTACTGTGCAGGAATATGTTCGTATGAATGTGAGACGTCTGGTGTATGTGTTGTGTAAATTGTAGCTATATGCGCAGCTACGCGGTTTCGGGAGGAAAGGCAACCTGGTGATGGTGACAGTTGGGTGACATCGACAGTGGGTGCAGAATACGTTGATTGCAATGGCTGAGTGTGCAATGGACGTGCCTGAACTTATGTAGTACTGAGGCAAGACATTCTCATTAGTTTCATTAAGTCACATTGAAATTCCAGCTTTTGATCTGTCTTTAACGATTGGAGTAACCTTTTGAAAAATTCTCTTTCTACACCGCGCCCGTGTTAGATAGGTATTGGAGATTCCACTAGAGCACTCGTAAAATTTTTGACTGCTGATTCAAGGGCCTATTTTCGACGTTTTCCGTCACTCGTGTTGTGTGTTTGAAGCCTGGTTGTGGCTGGCCAAGCTTCTGTTTGTGCGGTATTTTCCCATTTCCCTGGCTGATCTAAACCATCTTCGCCGCCTGTTACTTTACTGCGTCTCCTTCTTCACCAATTATATTGGACTGCGTCTTTGTGGGGGAGCCAGTAACAGAACGCAGATAACGTAACTGCCACGCATAAACGTAGAGCCACTCGAAGTCTGCAGCTTGTTCTGATGGACGACTTGAAAAGAGGCGGAGCTTCAGTCAGGCGTGGGATGCAATTCCTATCTCCATGGATACCGCAGCCGAACATAACCTTCATTTAGCTGTCTGGCTTCACATGTCCCAGATGAGATGTACGTCAAGAAAATTGATTATTTGTTTGGAATTTGCCGTTTTTTTTTTCAGGTAAACATTAATCTTATGTATTTGCGTATCTTAACCATGAAATTGAAACTAATATTTTTTACCCCTGCGTGCAAATCTATGAATGCGCAACATTTTTGCTTTCTGCAATTACCAACTAACAAATTAGCACGTTTGTAAACAAGCTTTGTTCCCACAGTACTTCTCCCCTGCAGTGACGTCAGGGGGCGTGTACTTGAAGTCGTCCATTGTGGCTTACTCCGCATGCTTTTCAGGAAGTTGTCTTTTATATTCCTCCACTTTTCACAAATTTGTTACCTGAAAAGTAAATATAAAATTTAGTATTTACGCATAAACCAAGCACTGAGTTAGTATAATGTATTAAATTGTGATATTTTTATGTGCTGGGATAGTGGATGCAATGAGTTTGATCTGCATTTGAAATACAATGTCTCTCGTCATAGGGCATGATATCACGAACAGTGTGCTAAACAATTAGGGACGTACTAAAGACCGAATACTTTCCTGAACTAACTGAAGAAAAATGGAAACAAACAACAGTTGGATTTGATAAGTATGCCCAGTATCCAGATTGCTTAAGCGCCATTTATGGCAAGTATGTTAGGAATATAAAACCAACAAGAATTCACCAGCATAATTGATAAGCTCACTTTCCTCAAAGTGGGTGAAAATTAAGCCTGAAGATTAAAATTGTTTGCGTACATATAGGAATATTGAATATAATATTAATTAAGACATATGATAAACGAAATACACAAAAAATAAGTCGGCTTACTAAGCAATATACCCGCACCCGGTTTGATTTAAATGAGGAAAAATATTTCTGAGTTGTTTTTCCATCATAAAGATAAAAAATGCCCACAGAATTCAAAATATTACCTAAGGAATAACGAAATACACTAAAGTACAGTGAACTAACTAACTAGAATATGAGTGCCGAGATTAATGCACTTCAGAAAATTATTTCCTCAAATATGTCATACTACACAAAAATGGCATGGTTGCCATTATATAAATTATGAACACGTGATAAACAAAATACAGAAAAGTCAAGTCATCTTAGTAGGCTATGTGATATATGTGTACCAAGTTTGATGAAATCCCTGTAAACAATTTCTACACATGACATATTATGCAAAAATATACAAAGATGGTTACCGTTATGTACTACCAAAGATGTTCAAAAGGGTCCAGATGGAGCATGTTGCCGGGAATTGTAACCAAACAAACGCTTGATGTGGCTGGTACCAATATGGCCAACTAATTAAAAATTTGAGGAAATTTTAGTTAGGAGGTGTGTAAACAGGGCTAAAATATAGAGTTTTCAACCTAAAATATCAATTAAGGAGCATAATACATTAATTTACCATAAAAATACCAGTCTGATGTGAAATTTTGAAGTTAAATCAGTATGGCGGCTGGCAAATTTGATATGTAGGCTACCTCTCTCCCCCCTCTTGGCATCACTCCCCTCGCCCACATTCAGACCTTATGCCGTTTTAAAATATGAACACAGGATGAACGAAATACACAAAAGTAAAGTCAGCTTTGTATGTAGTATGTGTGTACCAAATTCGGCGACATTCTGAAAAATATTTCGTAAGATGTGTCATACTGTAAAACTATAGAAATAGCCGCCATATTTAAAATGTTAACACAGAATAAACAAAATACACAAGAGTTAAGTCAACTTTCTATGTCGTACACGTGTACCCAGTTAGACGAAATTCTGAAAAAATATTTCTTAAGATATGTAATACTATGCTAAAAATTTATAAATGACCGCCATTTTCATAACATGAACACAGAATAAACGACATACACAAAAGTCAAATCAACTTTGTAAGCAGTAAATATGTACCAAGTTTGATGAAGTTCTGAAAAATATTTCCTAAGATATGTAATACTATGAAATGGCGGCCATTTTGAAAATCTAAACACAGGATGAACGAAATACGCAAAAGTAAAGTCAGCGTTGTATGTAGTATATGAGTACCAAATTTGAAAAAATATTTCCTAAAATATGTAATACTATGCTAAATATCCTTACAACAGAGAACAAGTGGTAGCCATAGAGAACACATTGACAGTTTTTGTGTAGAACATTGTGGCCGACTGCTGAAGAAAATCAACAGGTTGCGGCTTTGCTTTTCATTAATTTGTTTACCTTCTTTCGATCCTTTTGAAGGTGAATATGACCACGATATCGAAGGTGTTGTCATATCATATCACAAATCACAATTTACAAACACTTGTAACAGTATAATAACACGTAAGACACTTATGCAATATTACAGTACAATAATATTAAACAAAATCTATGAACACAACCATATAGTTTTAAGATTCTGCATTTAAATTCACTGCTATAATATTCATCAGTAGGATATAAAAGTTTCATTAATAATATATTTTTCAAAGCAAATTAATTTTTTTGTTTGCCTCACTGAAGTTTTTTTAAATTTGTTGATAATTTATTATATAACTTTGTACCTGCAAAGTGAGCTCGTTTTTGTAATTTCGTCAAACGATTTTTGGGATCATGAACTTACTATTGATTTTTGTGTTGTAGGCATGAACTACTTGATTAGTTACAAGGTAAGAAGGATTATTTATTACAATATGTACAATTGAGTATATATATATATTGACATGTTAAAGTCAAAATACATAGAGATTTAAAATTTTAACATGTATCACGGATTATTTATTACAATATGTACAATTGAGTATATATATTGACATGTTAAAGTCAAAATACATAGAGATTTAAAATTTGAACATGTATCACGGATAGTTAGACTCACAATTTATCTAAAAACTTTGTTTTATATACGAAAAATATGTATACTGTTAGAAGAGGCAGCCCAATGCATTACACCGAAAGACAAAACTGAGTGGAAAAGCGCAAAGTAAACCTGTTAAAGAGCTGAAATTTCAAGATTGTTAGACAAATTACGAAGAGTAAATCAAGAACTAAGCTTAGGAATTATGTAATCAATATGTTTATTACAATATCTACAACTACCAACGTGAAATCCTAGAAACCTCGATGAAAATATTTTACATTCACGTTAATAGCACCAATAGATAACATAAATTTAATTGTTTTGTAAAATATATAAATGTCGTGTGAGGAGGATACCCAAGTGCCAGAGTATGGCATCCACGTTTGCAGATTTTATGAGATGGAACCAGTAGAGAATCTGCGTATCCTGAAGGAATACACGAAATGAGGCCCTACGTTGGAGAAGCGTCGAAATGGGCTAGGAAGGGAAAGCGCGGCGTATTGCACAAAATCTACCGACTAGCGACATTGTC
Organism: Medauroidea extradentata; assembly: GCA_003012365.1. Lineage (NCBI taxonomy): Eukaryota > Metazoa > Arthropoda > Insecta > Phasmatodea > Phasmatidae > Medauroidea > Medauroidea extradentata. The sequence goes on from PNEQ01048963.1 coordinate 16,010, forward strand.
CGGCACGATTTCCACGTGCTAAAATCCGGGTGCCGACCCGGCCAGAAATCGAGCCCTGATCGCCTGGGTGGAAGGCAAGTGGTCTGACCACTCGGCCGCCGCGTTTCTTATTGTTTAGTAATCAAACATTTTGCTATCCTGTTTGTCCGGATTCAACATAAGATTATTTGAGCTAAACTATTCATTCAATTTCCCGTAGTACATATTTACTTTCCCAAAAAATGCGAGAGATATTATCATGTATCCATGTAACGAAATACTAATATCATCCGCAAAAAAGTATTTTTTTTAACATATTGCTTTAGAAAGTAAGGTAACTAATATAAATAAATACAACAATGGTCACTAGACGGATCCTTGAGGTACGCTATGCTTAATTTATATTTTTTTAGTAACATTTCTTTGTAGAATTATCTATCTTCACATTTTGATATATTTCAGTTAAATCGGATGTGAACAGTTAAGGCTTTATATAATTATTCCCATAATAATTTCATTTTGGTAATAGAATACGATGATTTACGCAATCAAAAGCTTCAGTTAAATCGTAAAATATCCCATCAATATTTTCTTTACTATCTATTGAGTTTAAAGTTATTGATGTCATTTTACAAATGCTTCATTTTGTGATTTTTTTTAACGGAATACAAATTGAGATTTATTTAACAAACAGTTTCGCTTAAAATAATACGCTAATCCATTATACATACATATTTCTAACTTTTTTTGTAATATTTGAAATTAGAGCTATGGGCCTACAAGGTCTTACTATGTTTTTTTTTTTTTTTTTAAATAATGGTTTACAATAGTATATTTTGTGCGATCCAGAAATGCACCTATTATTAAAGAGTAATTAAGTATATGACTCAGTGGAGTACAAATTATGTCGGTACGATGTTTAAGAGCATGCTTGCAATAATACCTGATGATAACTTAGCAGGAAGGGTCTATACTGTTTCATATACTTCACGTGCAGTAATAATATCGTCCTTAAAATGTAAACTATTTATAGGCAGAGTTGATGATAAAAGAATCATAGGATGCTTATTGGACATATGGATTGTAGAAGACGCTCTACATAAAGAAAATAGAAATTTAATTCATCAGCTATTTCTACAGGACCATCTATTAAATTACTGTTTGAATTAAGAACAGTGGAAGTATTTGAATTTCCGTTTATGGTTTAACCAGTTAACGTTTTTATTATCTGCCATTTTGACTTTACCTTGTAAAATGAAATAAATATTAAGTTGTGAAAATAAAGCAGTTTTGCCATATTAATGACCTTAGACAATATCCTACAATACTGTCTATATTAAACATTTACTGCCCCATCATGAAAAAGTCTGTATATCAGATACCACTTTTTATACCCTTAGCTTATATGTTACAATATTGTTAATATCGTGCATTTACTGCCTAGCCTTTAGAACGTCTGTATAATAGACACAACTCTCCCTTTTGTCGGAGCTTTTTATACACTTTGTTATCCAACCATTTTATTTGTTTCATTTAGTTAAATGTACTTAGAAAGAAAAGTCTCTTCAATCTGGTAAAGAAATAAAGAAAGAAAAGTATTAAATTTAGTGTTAGTAGCAGTTTTTACACATTTCGTTTTCTTCCTTCTCGTGGATAATTTATGTTTCTGGACTTCGGGAGTTTTTGAATTCACCGTTTCAAAAGAAACAGACAGGCGGAGAACGATCTTCTTGAAATTCCCGGAAATAGATAACTTTCTTTCGCAAATTCTCGAGATCAAGATCATAACGTATATAATCTAACTGCCTCAAAGCATTTTGTTCTGACAATTGGAACGCCGAGTGCTATCTCGTTACCTGTGAATGTATTTCATTTATTTATTAAGTAAGTTTACTATGGACCTACACATGAGCAAAAAGTTTCTTGGATGTGGAAAGCGTGCCATACAGTATTACGTACAGGTACATACACTTGCATGTATGCATGTAGATATAACATAAATCTGGTTATGGCATAAACTCTAAATACACTTTACAGAATAAAACACATTAGAGAATTAAAACATATTCAGCTGCATTGATACCATATAGGATCGACTACAGAGTCGAGTAGGGTAATCCACGAGGTAAATATGAAGCTAAGAACTTGAGTAAAAACTGAGGATTTTTAGTTTGCACTGCGCAGTCAATGAAACTGCGATACCTCTGTTAAGGTGATATGTTTCCTCACTATTGGCGAGAAAAATAATTTATCTTCATGTACCGACTTGTGAATGTAGCGAAAATGTATATTATTGTCCATTTATAATGCATAAAACTTACATGAAGACGATTTGATAATTTATATTTAGTTTTTCACATACTGTAAAACGAACTTGATAAAAATACGTTGTCGATTTTATTTTAAAAATGGTATCGTAATATTTTATTTAAAAAACAAAGCACTGTTAAAACGCGACAGCAAATGCTACGACGAATACAAATTATATCGTATATAGCAGTGCTGTCTTTCATCTACACCATGGTAATGTTCCTCCTCTAAAATATCACCAACAGAATATTATTTCCACAACGTATTATTGTACCCTTTATTTACGGCCGCCGTGATTAATTTACAGCTTGAGAAAATCTTAAGGAAGCTCTGACGACATATGAGGAAATCCTCAATTATTCTTTAGATTTAACTGACTTTTCATCTCTGCAACGAAAATTACCCATATTTTACTCAGAGAGGTCTTAGATTTTACTCGCTTTGTGTAATAGGCTCCTGCTCTTAAAACCTGTTTTTTCTAACATTTGAGTGTTAATGTCATCATAAGAAACCTTATAAAGTGGGATGACACATGTTTGCTCTACAAGAACATTTTATACATTTAGTTTATTTCAATTTAATTCAAGTTTATGAGTTTAAAATCAGTCATATAACGCTGCCACTGCTTGACATGCCTTGCAATTTAGCCGATAAAAATATATAATTATTAGAATACTGGTATTGTCTGCAAAAAATAACCTACCATTTAATTGATATATGGGCTCGATGGAATAAATAAAACGCGCCAAAACAGAGAATTTTAATATGGTAAAAGATACTAATGGCTATATATAAGAGTTTAGTGTGCAATATCTTAGTTACTTTTTTCAGCCATGAACACGTACTGATCAATTCAGTTTCCACGATGATAGTAAATCACAATATTTACTCTCACAGCAGTTACTCTTCCTGTGTAAACAGCTGTGATAGTTACTCTCGCGGTGCCGTGAATACCATCACAGCGTTTTTTTGTTTAACCCTTGAGTGTGTTATATTTTTTATATAATTTATTGATTTCTGTTTCGTTTTATTCCATAAATGTCAAACCTGACTGAGAATGTGGAAGTTGTCAACATTCTCGTTATTTAGCACATTAATATAAACATATTTTGTATGATGATTGTGTATTTTGATACGTTATCGTGCAAAATAACATATTATTGAGTGCTATTTACTTTTTTTAAATATGTTTTGCTAGCAATGTCCTACCACTTAATTTACACTTAACGGCAATCATCTTCAAACTGAGAAATTTGTGACCAGCGTTCGTTGACACGAACACTGAGCACATAACGTATCAGATTTGATATTTTGAAAACATCACACTTGTTTTAATGGGTGTGAATATAAAAACTATTTCTGCAGTTACTGTTGCACATTGTCGTTATAACTGCTATCGTGGTAGTACCGGGTAGCACTATTATCGTGTAAACGAACCTTTAAAAACAGCAATAATGACGTATAAACACGGCAGATGTCTCTAATGTAGTTGAGCCTGTGACGTCATCAGCTGTTTCCCTGGCGCACACAAGTAGCTAACTTCGGCAGTTGGGCCGAGACATTGAAACAGTCAAGTGTCGAGTTGATAGTAGCTATGGCGATTCTGGTACGTATGTAAGTTCTATGTCTTGGGGTTCTAGAATTCGGATTAAATGCGTGAAATGGTTCCAAGTTTTAAAACAGGAAAATGTATACACACTGCCGCTGGTCTAACATTTGCTCATATTACAACTCGTTAAAAAAAAAAAAAAAAAAAAACACTATGTTCCGTTACTAAATTATATGAAATAAGTTTAATATCATTTAGGAATATAACATACTTTTTAGTAACGAGAAAATTGCAGAGTAAATTTGAAGTGAAGCATTTTTAAGAGTAAAATTTTAATGCTATGGTTCACGCTTATGTATTGTTGTGCGTACTTAAGATGTATGATCGTTAACGTATCTAACGCGATGTAAGTTAATGTAATTTGGTTACGGCAAGATTTTCATAAATTTTTAAATTATTGCCCTTATGAAACAGGAAAAAACTTAATAATTTACGTCACAGTTAGTAGTCTAATGGAGACGTACAAGTTCTTACCGCTCACTGTCTTAAGAGACTAGCAACGCCTTCATTTCGGCTTTAGTAGAGATCTCTTGGTAGAATACGTGCAGAGTTTATTTACTGCACTGTGTTGGTTGTGCAATAAGGTTTTTTTTTAATGCGAATGGTTATTTTTTTCGTTTAAATATAAATCACTAAATACTTAAAAAAAAAAAAAATGTTCCCTTAATTATTTTGGCAGATTGGAAGGGAACGTGTATCGTTATTATAGTTAAAAGTATCGTTTATTCTTATTGTTAAGCGGTAAACTCACATACAGCCTCACGTACAAGAAGTAAATTGCAACGGTTAATAACATTATATAGTTTTATCTGGGATACCATGTAAATACATTGGTCAAAATAGAGGATCAGATAATACCGTGATACTTCCTTCCAATGGCGAGTCTCTCACAGTCTTATGGTTGAGTTTGTCACGCAAGTGTGAGTATTAGTTGTTTGGGAAGACGTAGCAATAGTATAGTATAGTTGCTGTAGTGTTCGTTTTTGTTTTATGTCCTTCCGAATATCATATCTCGTCTCTCTTGTCGAATTGCAAATATCAGTCTGTTTCTGACAATCTAATAAAATTATCTTGTATGACAAGAGCTTCTAATATATATTTTTGGCCAATGCTGTGATTATAGCACTGTAGCTTGATCATGAATTGTGTTGTTGGAAGTAGTAGTGGTAAATATCAAGAATCACTAACTCGCAGTGTACCACCAAACTATTTATTTTAGAAGTATGTTTTAGTGGCGAAAGATGTTTCTAGAGAGGATAGTTGTCCTTCGTAAAAATGTTTTGTTGGATTAGGTTAAGTTTAGTTAGGTTGTTACATAAGGTTAGGTTATTGAACCTATAGTACCTAACCTAGCAGTTAAGTAAAACTACTTCTAACGTTTCAAGAAAATAAAAACTAACCCAACTTTACGTAACCTAGGTTACCTAATATAACCTAACCAAATAATAATTACATCGGTGGAAATACACCCGTATTTTTGCCGTTGAATTGGTAACGACGTTATTCCGCAACAGTGTTCTCCAGTATGTTGTGAACGCTCAGTTACCAAATCACCTCAGTTCTCAGATTTTTAAGGGGCCGTTCGCCAGAAATTTGTTTCTATAATTTTTAAATGTTGTAAAAGATAGTTTGTTTACTAAATATACAATGTAAATATTTGTACTGTATTAATTTTTTTTCGTTCAAAGTTATTGTAAAATGGCAAGTCAATTCAAATCCGTATGAAACGGTTATATGATAGAAAGGGAAACTGTCTTAGCGAAGCGAAATGCGTACCTCTCGCCGACGAACAGTATCAAGGGCTACACCAACACCTGCATAAAAGCCACATTTGAGAGTTTTGTATTTACAAAAATTTTCAATGTTTTATTCTAAATTCAGTGATATTTTTATGCACAGAAATAGGCAATACATAACTTGGTGTAGCGCTTGGTACTGTTCGGCAGTGTGAAATAAACTTCTAAGTCGGTTTGGTTTTCTTTCTACTGTAAAACAGTTTTGTGGAAATTTGAGCTCTGAAATGCCGTTATATAAAACTATGAAACCTAAAGAATTTAACTGTAGTAAAAGTCGGGGTACATCAACCAATATAAAATTTCTCAAATAAAAAATAAATACTAAAACCGTTGAAATTTTAGGCGCACCACTGTCTTAATTCGTGGTCGGAACTCCTAAACATTATTTGGTAACCGTGTGTTGAATTTTGTGCGTTAGATGGTATTTTAGATTGCATCTTGCCATTAGTTATATGCTTGACATGTAAATGGACGTATATTTACCTTTATACTAGACGGATGAATATTCAGTAGATTATCTCAATTAAAAAAAAACAGAACATAAGTCGGCTGTAGGTTGCTGCCAACTTCAGAGCACTAGGTATTATGTTTTTGTATTTTTCGTTAAATATTATAGTCTGTTGAAAACATGTTTATGGGAATTTTGAAGACTTTATAGGTACACAATCATAAATACCATTTATTAGTAAATTTTTTAAGTTAAACGTTGTGTATGAATTATACTAGTATCTTTTGTTCTAAAGTCTTAAAAACAAAATTTCGAGAATCTTTGGTATTTTCCTTAAGAGTTTTGACGTATGATAAAAAATCAAAGCTAAGTACAGTTAATATGAAACACACAGATTGACTTTCGGACATCCAATGACCATTATTACGAATCTAATGCACAGTTACGAACTTCTCCCTCCACCCGAGGCTTGTTTTGCTAGCAGGAAAATAATTTTTGTGGTGAACATTTATTTGGAAACTACGACGACCAGCCTGCTAACAATTAAATTGCGAAAATAGGTCTACGACTAACGACTCTCGTGCCCTTGGAAAACAGTGTCCCACGGTCGAATGCATCATTAGTGTAAAATGTGTTTATCTAATAACGTTAAGTAAATAGAACATTTTTTTGAGAATTTTTTATGAGGCTGCAGTAAGAGAAAAAATAATACTAAAAATACAACAAAATGCAAAATGTACCATTCTAGACTGCCATGTGTTAAAGAATTCTCGAATATAACTTGAAAGTTACTGAAGTTGTGTTACGTAACTGTACAGGAATATATTACGCAGATATGAAAGTTGGTAAGAAATCATTTATCTAAGATTGTTAATTACAGGCGTTCCTCTTATTTCCGGTGCTGCATCCAACTGCCACGACTATATTCCTGGCCACGTGTGACTTTCTATGGCCTTTCGTAGTCAAGGCTGTAAAGGGCCACTTCCGCTCGAGGGATAGTGAAGGTGACTCGAGAGATAATGAAGGTGAGTGGTTGCTTAAACACTAGCTTTCCAGTTTCGACCAAGTTGAGTGTAAAAAGTAATTGTTTGGGAAAACATTTGAGAAGGGGGGAGGGGAGGAGTTGGAGGGAAGATATTTTGTAATTTTCTTTAAGGTAGTAGCCAGTATTTCCGTAATTTGCAGTACCAGCGCACCATTTTTATTTATATTTAATTTTTATCGGTAACGTCACATAATTCACAAAACTATCTAGATAGTTTCCATCCCAAAAGATTGTCGTGTGAGAAAAGTACCAGAAGACAAGGGTATCGCATCTCGAACTGCAAACTAATGATACATTCTCAAAAGCGTAACCGACGCGGCGCGAAGGCGCAATGCTACACTAAAGATACCGGTCATTGTTAAGGGGCCCGCCTCGTTGCCATAAAATCACACTGCAGCGTGTATGAAGAAAACGTTTTACACCGAAACTAATACGTGTGTTCACGCCGTTTCTCTACGAAAAGAACACACACTTCAGACGACTGCCCTTAAGTACTTTCAAGACAACATTCGTATTAGAAATCCCCTTTTAGGGCACGTCAAAATGGGTCAAAACGGGATCTTCATTCTTTTATAGCGGAAAATATACTAGCCGAATACATGTGAAACCACTTAAGGGTAATGCATTGGACTTTAGTAAAGTGATTTCGTAAATAAAACAATAGTATCACCACTTAAAGTCCCGTAGGAAATTGGTTTTTTCGCGAAGACTGCTCGCCTTAAGCGTAGAGGCGACGCACCGTTGTATGGCCCATACGACGTCGCCCTTAGTACCAGACCTCACTCACACAAACACATGAGCCACGATGCGGGCCCCTTAAGGCCATGCACTTTTCCCCCGCTTTGTTGCAGTGCCTTGCGTTCACATCTGGGGGCCGATTAAATATCGCATTTTATGGGTGCAACATAAGATTTGCACCTGCTTTGCGTCTGCTTGCGCTGCCTTAGAATTCACTCGTGTAATGCCATAGAAGACCCGTTTAACTTGCTCTGCACTTGCGTTGCGCTGTGTCGGTGCAAATAACAGCGCAGTTCTGCTTAATAGACAGTGACTGGATGTTTTTAACTGTCACGTGTTTTGGGGTTCTACCAGCAAGTCACAGACATGTAATGCTGCAGTGAACTTTTTGTTATTGTCAGTCATATGAGAAACATTTCAAATAGACACTGCCAACAACCACGTGGCAGAGGTGCAGATGTGCACATAAGGCACTGAAACAAACTGGGGTAAAATTATTTTCGCGAAAAGTTCATGTCCCTAGTTATTGTGTACAGCACTATACGTGAATCTAGAATTAAGACTGCTCGCCCCAAAGGATGATATGAAATGTGGCATTAGAATGGCGTGACGCCTGCCTAAGTGAGAGGTGGGGGACGGGAGACCTCGGAAAACTTTCGTCGTCAGGCATGTTTCGCACATGTGAAAATGTGAGGCCCGACCACGCCAGGAATCTAGCTCGGATCGTCTTGGGGAGGCGAACGCGCTAGCCATTGCGTTGACTGTGGTGCCATCTCTTCATATTAAATTATCTATTAATTTGTAGACGTGATTTATGTATATCATTCGGGGTTTTATGATAATTACGTTGACAAATGCATGTCAGTACGTAGATAAATTGCACACACAACTGTATGTCATGGTGCAAATTAATGAAAAATATTTGAACCAAAAGTGACCGAGTAGATCCATAGCAATGATCACTAACGATCATAGTAGTCTAGTTTAAACTTTGCGTTTGTCAAGCAAAAATTTCTTGGTATACATTGAAGTAAACCTTATTTTGGTGAGGTATTTTTTAAATATCGGTTTACTTATTAATTTAAGTTACAGAATCAGGAACTCGAATCAAAGTATCAAATGAAATTTATATTTGAACATAGAACTGCATAATATATCAATGTAGGGACTGTGAAGTTATCATGTATGCATACAAAAATCTTAAAATTAAAATGTTATTTATACAACTTTGTTACCTAAGTCGACATTGAATGGATTGTTTCAAATAACATAACTGCCGTTGCAGCGGTGGATGAGCTGTTGCGTGTAACCATAAAGCTACAGATTTATTTTGTCATGTATTCTAGAAACATGTGCTGCATTTTGAGTATACTTCCGGGCTCGCCTGACTGGAGCCAGCGTGGTGCCGAACCTAAGTGTACGTGGACTGAAATGTGTTAATAGTAGCATTTTAAAGCCATATTGACATGTAAACTTGGAGTGAACCCGGACGGAACATCGTGTGGCTCAGACTGTTTGCCGAACAAACTACAGAATTAATTTCGGCCGAAAAAGTAAGCAAACGTATTTATATTTCGTTTTAAATTTTAAGTCAGAACTTATTTTTTCGATTGAATATTTTGCATTGGTGAATCACTACTCATCGTGTACTGGTCGAACTATTGGTTTGAGGTTAAGTTTATTAATAAAAAAAGTTTCTACAGTGGTGAAAAATAAAGAAAATTGTAATTTACATAGAAATTTGACCTTTTTTCGTCGAAATTCTAAGTTTGTGTTCCAAATAGGTAAAAATGCATGCTCACTTAACAGCACGCATAAAACCCGCAAGAATTGTGGGAGCCAGTAAGAGTAATAGTGCGTGCACGAGTCGAATAAGAGTGTGAATTATTTGGAACACAGCCTCAGTCTCTCTCTCCTGTTTTACGCGCTCGCAAAATTGTCTAGCGCTCCCAATGTTACCTATTGAAAGTAGGGCTAATACGTTACGCAACTGTTCTTTAGGCCTGCAGATCCAGTATTAAGGAAACTTCAGGCTGCTAACGAGAGTTTTTACGGCGATAGGTGCGTGTATCGAGGGAGGATTTGACCATGTGTAGTACAAATGACTGTTACAAATTAGTTCTCCGATATGTGTTACGGGAGAGGGGGGGGGGGTATGTAGTGTGTGTTTTATAGAAGTTTTAGAATTTTGAGCTCTCGTGGGTAGTAAGTATTAGTTGGATTACGGCGATTGAGACGCAGCAGCGAACTAGTTTTGCATAGTGTGGAGAGATGACTGACGTAGGTACCCAGACGAAAGTGGATCGAATGCATAATTTATTGATTGTGACGCAATTTGTATCTGACATAAAGAATTAAGTACACATCTCGTTACAAATATTTCTGTTGCATTGAAGACTTGTAACATTGTTTCAACATGCATACAATGTGAATTTCATACGTTAGTTTTTTTGTCTATGCGCATGTAAGAGTAAGTGCAATATGCGAATCATATGAAATTACTGCAGTAATTATTTTCTATGCTTTCAAATAGTACTAGGAAGAGTTTAAAATGCGCGCTATTGTGTATAAAATACTTTTTGTGTGATTATTTATACTTTGCGTACTAATTACACGATTTCCCAGATATTTACAGCCGTCCCCACTATAGAATTTTTATAACGCAGACATATTAATTACTGGCGACTTTTGGTTACATTTCACAGAAATTAATTGTAAAAATACATTTTAGATATTAACGTATTTTTACCCAATAGTTTCCCTTCATAATTCTTCTCACTATAGTTTGTAGAAGGCTTTTTTGGTACTCTCGTATATTGTCTTATGTTTACGTAAAATTAATCGTAAATAATAAATTTCAGCTGTTTATTATTAATTTACGTACTTTTACCCTCAATTTTCCTGATCTTCATAGCTTTCCCCTCCAGCTAGTTGATGACAACGTAGACATACTTAATCGCGACTATTAATTTCTGTTATTCACGGAAATTAATCGTAAATAGTACATTTATGCAGTTTTTTGTTAGTTTTCGCACGAGTAGTTATTTTTGATACCTGCCCGCCTTTCGAGGGAGAAACGAGAAATTTGCAGCTGCGTTGCTTCTGATTGCGATGTAGTGGACACACACGAGTTCAAAATATAATGTTATGGGTATAAACTGGTTGTAAATGTGCGCCGGTCAAATATTCTACGTCGGCGTTTGCTTTGTGCGCGCATATACGGCTGCTAAAAAACCGTGGGATGTTGCGCTTAGTGCAACTACTGTTGCGTGTGAATACCTATTTTTCTCTCTGCACTTAGCACTGCATGGCGTTGGTGCAATTAGCTGGTTCCAATCAAATATCACTATTCCTGCATGAGATTTGCCTCGACGCAGTGTAGGTGGGCCTTATTTGCACTTAGTCACAGTTGTAACGGAATACACTCACACGTTTTAGATTATGCGTGCACTGCACAGCAAGGTTATCATAATATATGGCAAGTGTCATGGCTGTCGGCTTCGAGGCAGTGCGGAATCTCATCTCACCACCCAAAGAGGAAGCGAGATTATTCCGAATGGAATTATTTCGCTACGAAATTATTTTCACTCAACGACTCGCAAAACGAATTCCATTAAAAGATTTTTATGTCTCCTCTATTTGCTGTTTTGAATATTTTATTTCGTAATTGATAATGGACTCTGTACAAAATAGTAAAAAAGAACATGTTTCCGAGAGGATTAAAAACTATTTCGTACAAATGGTGTCATGTACACAATTTTTTAAAGCATTTTTCATAAATCACTGCACATAATTTAAATAAATTGGTATCGTAGGTACTAAAAACAATGAAACTATTAGCTTTAAAATGACATTTTACTAATGGTGCCTATCACTTCGGGTTATTTAGCACGAATACTGAGAAGACTAGCCTAATTATTTACAACTGTAGTGTTCTGTTTTGCATGTGCATTTAGACTTCGCTTTTGGTTTTATTTCTCAACATTGCATTACGAGTGAGAGATTTTGTCAGCGCTTAACATAGAGGTCTTCAACGCTGGCAAAGGATGACATGAGGTGAATACTGGAGCAGCCCCGGAATGAAAGGGCGGGGGTAACGGGAGATCCCCGAAAAAACCCGTCCACCAACGGCATCATTCGACACTATTTTCACGCGCGAAAATCCGGGGACCGACCCCGCCGGGAATTGAACCCGGATCGCTTGGGTGGGAGATGAATGGTCTGACCATTCGGCCACCACCCCCTCGCTGCATTAAGAGTATAAACATTTGTTTTTTCTTTGTATTACATTGTACATTTTGTTTTTTGAAACGACATATCACTGCAATGGCGAATGTCCACAATATCTCTCAAACCGTTCACATCCATTGCAAGAATCTTTTATACTTCACGAAATTGTGAATTTTTTTGTAACTAAACACGTTAAAACATCCACATGTCTTAATTTAGTGCTAAAAAATTCCATTTTCAGTACACATTATCTTGCCACGAGTAGTGGAGTTATCTCATCCACTTTTTCATAGTAAACTGATGATATTTAGAGTAAATTTTCGCATAGAGGGAGGGGTATAGTATTTACAGGAAGATCTCCCACGTAAAATACTTCAAATACGGTAGAGGCTGAGGTGCAGTATGTAGATGAATTAGTTAGGGATTGGTTTAAGAGATCCTATCATAGAATTGTGAGAGGATATTCTTCTGGGGCTCGGCTGCCAAAAGTTTTCAGGATACTGCACATGCAGTAAAAATAATCTTTAAACTTTGATATGGCCATTGCTGATGAGCCTGATAAAACTCGCAGAGAATGTGAATTAGCTCCTAGTAGTGGGAGGGAAGTACGAAAATTTCTCATCGAACGGTTACTACATAGGGTGAACAAAAGGTTACTGTCTGGATATTACGTCATGGTGCTGTATGGAAGTATTCCGACGAAAAGAGTAAAGAGGAAGGGGTAAACAGGCGTTATGAGGATTTCATTTTAATGCAGACATTAAAAACCGCACCGTACTTGTTCGAACGAGCAATAATTACAGGGCGCATTGGTGCATGTCGCGTACGAACTCAGGCTTCTCGTCTCATCCATTAGGCTGACCAGGAATGTGTGTTTTATCTAGTGCAGCTTTTTGATTGTTGCTTTATACACTGTAGTTATTGTGGTATGAGCTACTGACAGCTGACCGTGTTTTCGCAGAACCCGGAGATCTGGATATAGTCGTAAGTTACCGACCTGAGGAGTTGTGGTTAGATGCTGTGGCTCCAGTTATTCTGAACCAGTTGAAGACGGCTGGCGTTAAAGGCAAGTTCCTCGTATCTCAAGAAACTGTCTGCAACATTAAACAGGTAAGCGGTTGGTATATGTGCACACTTCAGTCCAATATGTTTTGTATTTTAACCTTTCGTCTACGAACACCTCTTTTGATCGAATATCAGTTTGTAAAATTTAATTATTCAACAGTATGAATATCCGTAGTCTGAAGTGACTAGTAACAGGCAATCTGACATTTGTCTGCCACATAGCCTCGCATGACTATACCCGCTATGTGAACACTACAGTTAACAACAGTAATCATAGAGCGCAAAGTATAGATGTTAATAGAAATTTTCTGTCTGATAAATACGGTACAGTTTAAAATTCCGATCCTGTTCCACACCTCCCTTTCTTGTTAAACTAACAGGATATTCAAGCGTTTCAAGCAAGGAATATTTTAAGTATGATGAAATCTCTTCGAATTCCTCTGCCGCAGTCAAATTGAAGTGACTGTTCTGAAACGAAGGGCGCATATTTACTACACGTATTTTCGTTTGTTATTATCGTAAACTTATTCCAACAGCAGCAGGTCTGGTTCCAATGTTACTTCTCTTATGATTTTTTTTTACATAAAGTTGTAGTTTTGGTGGCGGATGGAGACTTGTATTTATGTAATTTTTTTTTGTAATGGACCATTGTTTCGTTCTGGTACGATTAAATGTCGTACAGTCGGAATTATTACTATTTTAATTCATGCAATGTAAAGTCGTTAGAAATGGGCGCAATACAATGTTCTAATAAGGGTGCTGCTGAAGCAAAATCTAGGAAGGCGACTTTTCTGGATAGTATGTATCGAAATTAATTTTAAATACTTGAAATATAAGGCCACTTTTTGCTCACAAAACTGTCAATGTTGACTTGGCATAAAACTTAATTGCACGAAAATATTCAAATCGATAAAATTAAGATCTTGGAAATAAAAAAAAAAGATTCTGTATAGTATGGAAAATAAACGATCCTAAACACAAGATATTACAAAATCTCTTTGTAATAATGTACTGTACTCCATGCATGTGTAAGCTAAATATTATTTAAGGTCCCTAGAGTAGCAAGTCGCAGAAAAATAAAGGTCTCCTTACTATCTAGTTGGAATTCTGAACTGAAAGTCGTGTTTACTATTTTCTTAAATCGTATTATGTGAACACTGAATTACATGAATTCTTATACATTCTTCCCTTATTCAGACTGGGTTAACTTGGCTGATAGCCCTCTGCCTGGTGCCGGCTACTTTATTCGAACAAGCCGAGAGAACTCGACGGTAAATACGGATGAAATAGTGAGGTTGTTACAAAAGTATGAAACTTGACAAGATTTAAGGTCGTTCATTTCAGGAGAAGAATTAAATTATCTCATAGGAATCCAGATTAGGTGATTTGCAAAAAAAAGTTTAACAATTGAAGTTAGTGATGTTTAAGTGAAATGCTATATTGTAACGCCACAATGGTCTATCAAGCATGCTTAATACACAAGTTTATCTGCAGTTGTCTACACAAATCTTAAAATTCCTGTTGATTATTATGATTTTATTAATTATAAATGTGCTAATTAGAAGTGTTGTTGAGACACCAATATTACTTTCCACAAATAACTGCGTGTATCGCAAACAATTTAGGTTTTTAAGTACACCAACCAACCTTACTCCCGATATGTTATTCTTATCTTATTAAGTTTAACGCGGGGTTTGTCATATTTTTATTTTTGAGATACCAGATATTTTTTTCTTATTTTACACAATTTGAGATTAAATTTTGCTTTTATGATTTTTTTATCTCGGTTTTTTTTGTAATGACTCGTAAACGTAAAATTTTGCATTTTACGGCTTTATGCACGCCACTAAAACTAGACATACCAAAGTGAAAAAATTTACAGTGAATGACAATGTATAGACTGTTCACGATAAAGTGAGCACTGCTTAAATATTTCTTTCAGCCATTTTGCAGTCATATTTACTATTTTTTGACCTGAAAACTTCCCTAGAAAAAAAACCAGTGTAAATGTTTCACCAATCTCAAAACTTAACATATTTGACCCAAATCAAATACAGTTTTTGGATATTAAAAGTATTGGAGGGTGCTCAGTTTAAAGTGAACAGACTATAGTAAACTACGCCGCCTATATAAAAACAGAAAATAAAATATTTTTGTATTAAAAGAAAGGCTGAAATTTGAAATTTGGAAATTAAAAAATTAATATTAAGAAATACAAATTTTACTTTTTGTTTTTGTGTAAAAGATGTTATAGCCTAAAACATAGTTATTCATTGTAATTTTTTTGTTTGGTTTGTCAGTTTTAGTGGCGTTCATAAAACCGTAAAATGCAAATTTTTACGTTTACACGAGTCATTACGCAAAAATTATCATATAAAAAAATTTTATTCGAGCAAAATTTAGTCGCAACTTGTCTTAAACGAGAAAAATATTTGGAGCAAATATAAAAAAATAATAATGGAAATTGTAGACCGTGCCCTTAGTTGCACAATTTTGCACAAATATGTTTAGACAATTCAGGTTTACAATATGCAATAAATCTGACATGGAATATGAAACGCATATGTAAGACTAAAAATTCAACCAAGTGATAAGACAGATACGTAACTCTCAAATTAAGTTAAGATTATTCCTTACAAAGCATTTGAGTAGACATACCGAGGAGATAATCTAAATATGTATTATTATTTGCGTAAAGATAGTTGTAGAAGATAAACTAATTGTTAATGTGTTTATTAATGAGCTAATGTGGATACTATTGTATCGCCAGTTAAATTCTTAATTATTAGACATAGTATGTAAATTACTTTGTTTCAGCAAGTGCAAGCTAACGGATATAGGGTGCAAATTTGCCTGTACCAACATGATGGAAATTACGAATTAAAGGTACGTATAGTAATATTCATAAAATATCTTTTATTTGTTACAAAGTTGTTGTGGGTTTCTTGTGAAAATGTGGTAATTGTGACTTTATTACTGATACTTTTAAATACATATACGCCATCTTAAGTTTTTGAAATTATTTTAAGACACAATTAGTGGGTACCCACAATTATTTTGCATACTGATGCTGAATAGACGAATCTTTATTTTAATTTGTTTTGGTTTGTTAAATATAGTGTAGTCTGAAATTATATTATACTTAAATTGATTCCATTTTTCGGGAACAGTTCAGAATCAGTATTTTGTGTTTGTCCATGTAATTATCCAACATTCCTGTACTTATCAATTTTCCCAGTCCTTCAACGCTGTCTTCAGCGGAAATGAACACTCCACACAATCCTTACTTCTGTACTGCCCTGCCATACCGAACGATTTGGCGTAACGGCAGTAAGTTAGCCACTAGTTCCGGAGGGTGTGGGTTTGAGTTCCAGCTCCGCCCACCCATGATTTATTTGACATAGTTTCCTGAAATCGCTCCAGGCGAGTACTGGCTTGGGGTAAAGGCAATGACCGCCTCCTTCCCCAGTTCATATCACTACGTTAAGTTGTGTGAAACTGTCTCTAATGACCTCCCTATCGACGAGACGTGAAGTCCACTAACTTCTACACTGCTCCGGGTTGGGGCAGTCTGATGGGTTTTTGAATTTTGCAGGTTCACGGTCACAAGGTTGGATCATTGGAGCGCCTCTCGGATAGCAACGACAGCCCTCATCACTCTGTCATGCAGGTTGGGAGGGCAGACCGCCCAACACTGCACGTTGACATACATGGGCAGAGGTTTCCCTGCATCTACCTCGATTCTGCAGCTTCATCCAGACGAGATTCTGTGGCGTACGTCTATCCCAAGAGCTCGGCAGCAACAGTGCCTTAGTCTCCTTAAGTGAATTATGGACCAGAACTTGTATGTGCAGTTTAAATAATAGTAATTTATCCTGAGACGTGTAAAAGCAGGAATGTGGTAGTGTCTTCATCGAAGAGTGAAAGTACGACCAACACTTCACATGCTTTGCAGATGCATTCGTGTTCTATAACGCCTTAGCAGGCCTGCAGTAGGGTTTCCAATGTGAAGCGTAGAGCGTTGTCGAGCTCTGAAGGGTAGCAGGATGCGTAGTAGCAAATTTTGTCAAATACTAGTCGCTGATTACGCGTGAAAAGCCGCTGATGTAAGTAAACAAGAGTGCTCAGTGTTCTACTTGTCAATGTACACGGTCGGTGTGAGTAGTGACTTGCCAATTTCGGGGTGTATTTTATTGTATATCTAGCATTTAATATTGTCATTATCAAGTAATTTCGCAATACGGACAAATGAGCTGGGCCTCATATGGCAAGTTATTGGTAATTTAATGCAAAAAAAAATTTCTAATCCAAACTAATGTTGTATACAATTTGTGGAACGTCTGAAAAGTTTGTGTAAACAGTTCTGTTCTTTTATTAAAATGTTTTAAACAATAGTTTTTAACTTATAAATTTTTTATTGTTTTTTTGCCTAGTTAGTCACACAGATCTATTTTATATATGCCAAAACCTATGCGTTTAGATGTAACTTGAAAGTACAAATTTCATTCTCAGTTGCACTAAAGTATGTATACCCATTAGGTGAATATTACAAAACTGCTTAAATTAATTTCTCATTAAATTGTGCATTTTGTTTTACTGAAATAGAAATTGAAATATACTACAAAATAATCGTGAACAAATTGTTTTAACTTGGGTACACATTTTTTTGCGATTGTTATTAACGTAATAATTTGCTACAAACAGGCTTTTTTTATTGGGGTCTGTTTGATGTAAGAGTGGATAGAAAGTTTGAATTAGCAGAGTTCAGTATGGATTTGATTCAGTTAATTTGACTACACGAATAATAGGTTTGAAAAAGACAGCGTATTAGTCATTCCTTAAGTACAATTTTCATGGATAAACAGAAATTATGTGCGTATAAACTTTAAGATAAATGTTACCCCGAGAATGTTAACAGCATGCATTGGCAACGATGTATGCTATCGTTATATCTGTTAGTAAAATTACGAAATTAAATTATGTATCTAACATCAAGCCTTTAGTTCCAGAGTTCTCAAATGACTCATGTGTAAACAAATTGTCATACTGAAGATACGTGGCATCTTGTGTACAAAACTTGAACAGATGTTATAGTGAAGTTTATTTGAATATAAACAACACAGTAAGCAACAATATATTAAGTGTTCCTTAAAATTGTCTTAATACTAAAATGATCACAAGCCCATCAACCGAAACTCTATCGCCCATTTATTTACAGCTATCACCGCGAGCTGGGCAGGAACAGAGGATACATTTAAATTTGTAATGAAATCTTTGTGTGCAAAGCAGTATATTTGGAATGCAAAGAATGCCATTTATTACCTTTTGAGTTACACAAAAACAATGTTATTAAATGTATGATGTTCCTCAAAAGTCGGTGATACACACTCGTCGCCACTTTACTGCTGAAAGCAGGCACATAATATAGGCAGTAAGCAGTGGGACCTAGGTGATAACATGTTCATCGTCTTCAGTCGCTCTGCTCTGTTGTATTGATTTGTAAACTGTTGCGGACTTTTCAAGCTGTTCTGAAATTCTGCTTCTAGATAGGTCATACAGGGGAGCGGATGGTCTGTCTTGCATGGCGTGGCTTAAAGAAGTAATGGCAGTTTTTAGACTAGTGACGGTTTGGTGGGGTCGGAACAGACGGAGGTTGTAGACCTGCCATTATAGCAGTTTGTTTCCCTGGCTGGCATGGTGTAGGATTTCTCTCACTTGTCATAGTTAAGTTCTTACCGGCCATTAGTTAATTGGGGGCTCTGCTGTCGGTGCAGCAAGTTCCTGTTACTGGAATGCAGCTTTTCGCAGTATTTAAAACCTCCATAATGGAAGTATGAAGAACCTTTTTTGTCTGGTGTACTGAATGGTACCAATTAAAATATAAATTCCTTGTCAAAGCAAGAACCTAAATACTGAAATTGGGAACGCTTCGTGGAGGTTCCATCAACCTGGAACAGATGGATGCTGGTAGGAGAGTGCCAGTTTTCTCAATAGCACCTCAACAATACTCTTGTAACAGAGGTGATAAATATGCAATGGAAGGAAATGCCACTGAAATCATAGTTGGTACTACACAACCGTAACGTGTGACGTACTGGGATACCTTTTTTGGGAGTTTTCTTCAGATTTCCGCTGCTACCTCTTTTACACTTAAATCAAAACATGTATCGTCATACTAGCTTAAAATTCGAGAACGCGTACGGTCTAAAACAGAGAATACCGGAGTTTTAAAGAGACTTCACGTTCAGCGCGCATGCCCAGTAGCAAGTGATACATACCAGACAATTATGGGAAACACTCCGGGCTATTTGTGATTGTGGTCGCTGCATCTAAAAAAGGATGGGCACCTGGTGGAACTGGTGTAGAGATACACGTGATAGTGCCTGGGAAAGTGGTTCTTAAGTGAAGGTAGTCGGCTGAATCTGAAGAGCAAGCATCCTCACAAGCAGTGACCCTTTGCTATTGTTGGAGTCGCTCTCTGGCAGAAGTGTTGCCTGTCATGGTTAAGAAGCATGCTGCTTTTCTAGAGATATTGGAAAATCGCGAATATAGTTAACATAGTCTCCTATAAACTGTGGTATCTTTATCTTGTAATTGCTTGATGATGCAATTTGTGTCCCATAAAAAATTTTGGGACAAATCTCACATGCTCAGATTTGAAGCTGCACGATTCTAACTGCGCCTGTTGCAGAGAGAAACTGTACTTCAAATAAACTATGGCTAGTATCGACACAAAACCTTTTGTGTTATACATAGCACCAATAACCCAGTTGTCTACTTTTCTCGATTTTTGAGTGCCCCTATGCATAGCTTGAGACCTATGTACGTTCCTGAAATTCCTTGGAACATGGGGATTTTAATAGGACTTATATACTGGGTAAACCTAGGTTTTAACCAAAACTAGTTATCTTAACTCTCTATTGCCACTTTATTCACTCAGTTAAGTCTCTCCTCTTTAACACAGATGGCGCTTATCGTGATCTACGTGCAAGATATACGGCTTTCCAATGCTGAACAGTGTTTCTCAGTCAGGCAGCAATCCCTAATGTAACATTTTCACGACGCAAGATAAGTGCAGAACTTGAACGGAGAGGTGTTCTCGAACTAAATGTGGAGCAAGGAGACTGAGCACGTCCTATCACTTGGCGCGAGTTCAAGCATTCCCACGGAAGGAAGGATTCTGTTAGTTATGCTCTTGTCAATGTGACACTGCATGACTGCTATAGAAGATAGTTAAACGTAATTGAGCTGTGTGGACAGGAATACAGCGTAATCTTTTAGCAGTCATTTACAATACGAGAATGAGAGGAACCGGCAAAGTATGTCCTCTTTTTAGATGCTATGATAATGTACGCTCTCATACTTTCATGCTGACTGCGTTGTCATAAATTTGACCTCGTATATCTTGGATATCAATAACATTGTCTTAAAAGTAGTGGCTAAAACTTCACTGAAATTTTTTCTGTATGGTTGTAAATTTAAATGAAACAAACCTTTACAAAATATTACCATAAAGTCAGTATTTGAATAAGACAACTGAACTGTTACAAAACTAAATGAAAAATTGAACTAAAATTGGTGCACCAGATACGTTAACATGAACACATTTTGCACTTAAAAACAGATTTTACGAAAACCATCACGGTTTAATGGGAACTGTAGAAAGCCAGTTCGTATTAAATTATAAATAATTTATACTATTGATCCAAAAAGTGAGGCCCATAAAATGCGAGGCCCTGGGCAAATGTCACTTTTGCATCTTCTACACCCCCTAAACGAATGCTTGTAATGTTCCTTTTGCCTCTCCTACACCCCCTAAACGAATGCTTGTAATGTTCCTTTTGCCCCTCCTAGACCCCCTAGACGAATGCTTGTAATGTTCCTTTTGCCTCTCCTACACCCCCTAGATGAATGCTTGTAATTTTCCTTTTGCCTCTCCCCCATCCCCTAAACGAATGCTTGTAATGTTCCTTTTGCCTCTCCTACACCCCCTAGATGAATGCTTGTAATGTTCCTTTTGCCTCTCCTACATCCCCTAGATGAATGCTTGTAATGTTCCTTTTGCCTCTCCCCCATCCCCTAAACGAATGCTTGTAATGTTCCTTTTGCCTCTCCTACACCCCCTAGATGAATGCTTGTAATGTTCCTTTTGCCTCTCCTACACCCCCTAGATGAATGCTTGTAATGTTCCTTTTGCCTCTCCCCCATCCCCTAGAGTCTAGACGATGGCTTGTATGCAATAGGTTTGCCGTCACCAGTATTAGTCATTATCTAAAAAAAATCTTTGAGCGCCATTGTCATGGAACAAAACGATGTGGTTCCATGTGTGGCATTCGACGAAGCGCACAGAATCATGATGCGACAGACCTGATTCCATTGAAATACGTCTGGAAGTGAGGCGAGGGTTTCCTGTTCTGTTAACGTAAGGTCGGTCTATTTGCAAGTTTACGTTTCAGCACGGCACTCAGAACGTCATTAAAATTATTCAGAATGTTCGTGGATTTCAAGAAAATAATTAAGAGGCTGGGCAACAAATGAAACCTAACAAACCCCTTCAAAATATAAATCTATAATAATATAATAATAATAATAATATAACCTCTTTATTAATAATGTGGCGAAGTTAAGGCATTTTACCTTTTCTTACACTTAACCACTTAAATTACATACAGTTTAGAATATTATTAAACATTAAGTGCTTACAACTAATAACAAGTAGAATTTTTGTTTCACAATTTTTTAAATTTAGATGAAATTAGAGGTTTTATCACGTGAACTTAAAAATCAGCTAAACCCTAATTACAAAAAAAATTAAAACACTGAAAAAAAAAATACATCACAGATAAAATACTCATTTACTCGAATAGGGCTACAAAGATTCCAGCTATTCATACCTAATGGATCACTCTAACACGTTAATTAATAATTACATGAGGAAGTTTTAAGTGCAAGTAACAATTTTGTACACTGGATTCAAAACATTTTGATTCTATATACAAAGGATGAGATAAAATAAAACTTAGACACTGTAGCTATTTTGTAGGTTAAAAGGTTTTCACACATCCACGAAAATATATTTAATTTAGATCACATTTTCCTATTTTATGTATCACATTCATCCCTGTAAAAATACATCTACACACATACAATTTCAAATACATAAACATTCACACGCAAAAGTCTATAAAAAGCATCGTAACAGTTTAATGTAAAATCAGGTTATTGATAACAATACATATATATTCAGTACGAAGTTTAAAATGAAACACGTGGAAGCTTTTTAGTTAAAGGTTAATTCGAATAAAAATAACCCTCGCACAAGTACAACATACGATATTATAATTCCCACTGATGCGTGGCCAGTATGGACAGAGCTATTCTGTCATTGGCTGCGCTTGGTAATAAAAACAATGCTAACTTCTCGAAACATCAAGACCAGCTCTTCAAAGACTAATGGCCGATTTCACAGTATGGCCTCTCTGAATGAACTGTAAGAAATTTTAAGACGCTAGAATGTCACTTGGGAGAATAATATTTTTATTTTGAATTTATTGATATTTTAGAGGAAGGTAACTGTGGTACATTTTTACATGAAAGCGATGTCTCACTTTTAATGTCAATTTCGTTTTCAAACAAAATAAAATACGGTTTTTTTTTTTCATAATTTTAATTTTTGCATTTTTGTGTTTTACAGTACGCGAAACACTTAAGTATAAATTACCAAGTTGCAGTCATTTAAGATTTGTACAAAAGCGTAAAATAATATACATTTTAACTACATGCTCTAGTCGATGCATGAAGAGAAATTATTTTTCTCACGAAACTTGTGGTAACACTTCACCTCAACTGAGATATCTAAATTTCGTGATTGTGCAGTGCCAGCGAAAAATTCTCAGATTTTACTCAAATTCTCCGTAGTTTCACATTTATCACAAGATTTTCCTCACTTGACTCTGTAATCGACTTTTGACGTTCTTCTGCATCATTTTATAGTTTTGTACTTATGAAGTCATTAAACTCGTTTTTGTGTACAAACTTGTGTTTGTGGTTGTACATAGTGTTTACCCTGGTGTGATTTGTATCTAGTTATTTTTAATCTTTTAGAGTAAGATTATATGATTAGACATAAAAATAGTGCTAGGAAATGTTTCGTTTTTTTCCCCCTTGTGTGTATATCATGACTGCAGCCAAACAAGGCGTGTTTGTGTTTGGTTGAGACAACCTTGGTTCTTGGTCTTCTGGCACATGATGTTGTAGTGATTCATGTCCAAGAAAATTAGTTTAATCTCAATGTGGGATTTCATGATAATGACTACTGTGTGCTCCGTTTTTCTATTCATGTATTCATGTTTGTTGTATGCAGTTAAAAATATTTACCACACGTAGATATGTACGCAGACCTAGAAGAAAGTTCAAAAGATGTGCAAAATTAGTGTCGGCTACTACACGTGTAAGCTCTGGCAGCACAGATTAGTTTTCCATTTATATCTACACATAAAAACCACATTTTCATCGCGGGGAGACCGGGCAGGGCGGGTCGATACGGATAAAGCGAGTGATCGATCACCATAGTGGTCGCGATGAATAGTCGATAAGGGCGCACCCGTGTGAAATGCGTGCGGCTGCGGGGGTGCAGGCTGGTAACATCGCGCAGATAATCGATACCGTGTCAGTCGGCACGCGCCTCCAGCCTGCACGTGGCCCTTCCCCTCGCACCCTCCTCCGCCCTTCCAATAGGGTTGGCGCACCCCCTAGGCGGGGGCCGAAGAAACTCCCTGCACGGAGATATACATTCCGCAATAAATGCCACGCCTGAAACAACTGCCTTTACAATAAATCCAAACCTTCCTAAGCTAAAAAACTTACTTTGCATCAAAACTTCCTAGGAACTCCAAACCAAGGATAGGTATACAGCATTGACCCAAAGAATATTTCCTTTGGAAAATTAAAAGTTAAGTCATCCTTAACTGATTTTAGTTCTTAACAAATTATGACATACATTTAACCATAATTTTTTTACTTAGAAAGAACCCGGTCGCATAT
Source organism: Medauroidea extradentata (assembly GCA_003012365.1). Taxonomy (NCBI): domain Eukaryota; kingdom Metazoa; phylum Arthropoda; class Insecta; order Phasmatodea; family Phasmatidae; genus Medauroidea; species Medauroidea extradentata. Next base: position 40,273 of record PNEQ01048963.1, read on the forward strand.
AGCTGAATACTGCTCTAAAAATAGTGTAAACATTAAACCAACGCCGCCGGAAAATGCAAGAGTATATACCTATTTGTTGAATTTACATGTTACTGTAACATAGTTAATTATTTGTGGAGAAAATTTCATGAAGTGGTGACGAATTATGTCGGTTTATAAAACGGTATATTGATCTTTGTAAAATTGCTTAATGCCTCCGTGGCTTCGCACGGAACATGGCTATAAATGGTTTGACTAATAGCAGATAAACGTTTAATCAATGTGATGCCATATTGCCAACATTTGAGGCGAGAGCCCAAACAGTGGAAGGAAATATTTGAAAATAATTGGTTCTATACACGTATTAATGCTTCGTGTTCTTTTATATTTATATATTCTCGTTTGTTCATATTGGTGTCGTTAAGGAGGTTATAACATATTCTTAACACCAATATGAATACACGAGATATATTATATTTTGACTTCTTGAGCTTTGCACGTAAGGTTTGTGTTAATTCGTATGTATTAAACTAGATATACTATTTTTTAAACATATACTTTTACTTTAGAAACGTGTTTAAAATATAGTCTTCTAATGATTACAAGGAACCCAGCTTACATCTTGAGCCCGTGTGTCATCTGTCATGTTCAAAACATGCAGTGGTAACGTAGGTTAATGTTAACGCTTATGCTTTTATGTACAAGTAACATTGATCTTGTTAAACGTTCCAGTACTTTCATACGTGGTATAAACCTTACATTTCTATTGTAATTTCTGCATCTGAAGAAAGAGCAACTTTCTTCCTACCTCAGTTCGGCGCCTATGGGAGGCAAAAATAAAGAAAAAAAATGTAAAATGCAAATACGTAAATTAATAAGCATTGCGTTACTTTCTAGCCTGAGACATGTAGCCGAAGTTAAACGATACGTGCAATAAAATTTCAGTATTTACAAAATGTATATCGAACGTAATCACATTAGCCATGAAAAAAAAAAAGAGATGAATATGAGAAGCAAACTTGAAAATAATGTAATGCCAAACAATATGTTTGTATGTCACGGGAGCCACTCAGAAGTTTAATTCCTGAGTGGGTGTAGCAGTGGTTTTCTTAAGATGTTTCGAATTGATACGGTAAGTTGCTTTGTTTCACTTAAAGTAATAAATAATACTATGCAGGATGATCCGGGAGTAGACGTCAATAAAGAGGCGGGTGATAGAGGGGTCCAAGACCTAACAAATAAACCAAACTCGTATAATCCGATTCGCAACAGTCAAAAAGTAATGAATTTTTAAAGAAAATTTGGCTGTACTTTATATTGAACTAAACATTTACTGATGGAAAAAATAATGGTTAGGGACTAGAAAATTTCGCGAATTCAATTACCTATAGGATAGAATCCATTGTACTATGCATACTCAAGCCCCGTATATTAGTTAATTGTCTGCTGTTCCACTGAGTAGCAGCTAGTGGGCAAATAGTCGGGGCCATTGTACAATGGATTCTAACCTACAGTTAATTGAATTCGCGAAATTTTCCAGTCCCTAGTAATCGTCCACGTGGAACGAAATTTATATAATTTAAAGGTGATTAGTGTCGTCACATTTTAAAACCCATTTCACATCACTGAGAGTACAGCTTCATGGTGTAAAAACATCACTTTCACAAAAGTTGTGTTAGGTTAGGAAAGATGCCGCAAGTTTGCACGAGGTGAAAAAAATATCAATGGGTCACATAAATGCTCACCCGCTATTGGAAAAAATACCCCATAGTGTTACCAATTAATTAGTTAAAAGCAATATTTTAAATTAACAAACTTCGATGCAGTAAATGTGAAAACATAACGCAATGCAGCAGATTCACACAATGTAAGTATCAGCAATAAGGTTGAAATTAGTATGTGAGTAAATAATTAAACGTAACTTTCTTGAAATAAAATTATTACACAGTGTTTGAAATTATTAAACTGCATTTTGAATGTAGTATGTTTAATTTGTGAGAATAAAATGAAACATTATTAGTAAAAATGGTAATAGTAAGATATTTCATCAAACAAAATTGATATTGAGGAACTAGAAAGTTAAGGTAAACGAATTAAAACACCAGATTCCCTTACATAGTTGCTGCTTCATATTCACAGCGGCCGCGATTATGTAGAGGCTAGTGCGCTCGCCTCCCATCATAGCGAACTGGGTGTAATTTCTGAATAGTCTTAAAAGCATATTCTCTGCATTTTTGCGATACCACAGCTTTGTATACAGACTATTTGTTAGTATGGGGTACATCTATGGTGTACAGTTGTGTATAATCCCCAACATGTACTGCAGCAGATCATATGATACAAAAACAAACGCGTATTTTCTAGTCTAGAAACAATGAAAGATCTTGATCCGAAGGAAATGAAAGGATTGTAATGGAAATATTTGTGCAGCTCTTGACAGCGAAGTCTTGTAAGCCGATGAAGGTAGCATAGGCCTAAAAGTGGCTTTCGTCGCTCAGCGAGTCTTGAATATAATCGTTCAGTGCTAATGTGTTGCACATGTCATTCGTACAATGACTCCATATAAATTTCACTGGCTTTGCAAGTGTTCACTGAGGTAGGTTTATTTATTTATTCATATATGTAAACCATTTCCCATGAGCAGTGTTGCTCTTAGAGGGAAATTGTACAAAATACATTATTTTGGCGGTTTTACTAGTAAGTATTACAATTAAGGTGATTTATACACTTATTTACAAAGACATGCAGAAATTCACATAGGCTTACTCGAGCACAAATTGTTCAAGCACTTGGCACATTTTCAATTAAATTGTGTAATCGTGTTACATGAAAATTTTGAAACAATCTCACGAAAGACTACTAAAAGTTAAACCATCCAATCTTATGAAATAGAAAATCCCAATAGAATCTCTCTTAAATAAGTACATGTTCGTTTCAAACACTTTTTATAATTTTGTCGCATATTTTAACGGTATACGTGGTACTTCTGTTGTAATAACTAAAGTGAATTGTTCCGTATAGCCTAATACAGACAGAACATAACTTTATATTTCACATATAATTTGTAAACGCTTTAATTTTTCGCACTTACTTTATATTACTGTTTTTGTGTGTTTTTACGAACATTGCATACTTGCCAACATAATTTGTTTTCGAGTAAAAATACTACAATTCTATAATTATTTTAATAAGTAATCACCTGCCGGAGATAGTAGCTGTTGTTCAAAAATATCCCGTGTGACACAAATTGCAAATAAAAATTAAAATATGTTTATAGTCTTGTTCAATTTTTACTTACTGTTTTATGCTACATCACTCAAATATGTCCTCCCATGGAATTCTTCCACGTTCTGAAACAAAGAATTTTGCAAAATTGTTTTGTAACAGGCCTTCTAGCCATAAATAACAATCCGATATCATGTACAATGTAAATACAAAAATTTAGGTTAAAATTGTCGTAGAGAGTATGTTAAAAATGCATTGTAAAAATATTTCTTGTTTAATGTTACTCTGTTAAACAAATTTATTTTCATTTCCATTTATTTTAGTTTTGAGTGCTAGCGAGAAATGCATGGTTTGAAAATAGTGTTGATCTGTATCATGGCCAGCAAGGAGGGGGAAGTTGGCAACATGGGTGAGAGCTTGCCACTGGCCTTGAGCCGGCGTAGAAGAAAACAGCTCGGAGGCTATAAACTAGTCATATATAGGCGTGGTTACGCCAACCCTCCTGCTGTGCAATGTAATATTTTATTGGTTATCATAAACGGTTCAAATTTGGTAAATGAGTTCAAATTTATGTTAATGTTAGTTTGGAAAATAAATATTAAATATATATAATGGGAAAAGCCAGGTTTGGTATTGTCAGCCACGCAGACAACTGCGATTGGTAGTAAGTTTAAGGGGGCGTTTCTACAAGATATCACCGCGAGGGCGCGAAGTAGAAAGTTGGAGGTACTCTTGTCGCGGCCGTCGCGAAGTGGGGACGTGCCCGGAGTAACCGCGGACATTCTCGGGAGTCCGCGAATTCCATTAAGCATTGGCCACAGAGGTATGGACTCACGCAAGGAGTCTCCACTACGGGTAGACGCGACAGTCCGCGAATTCACGCAATTAGGATTACTCTCTTTGTGGCCGTCACCAGAGTCGCTATGAAAGCAGGTGTGTTAGTCCGAGAATTGTACGTGTGTAAGAGGAACTTGGTAGTGTTTCCGTAAGTGACAAAGCAGTTCCGCATATTGGTGTAATCATGCTTCAAATTTGTGTAGTGAAGTGCTAATAATTGATCAGCTGTTCTTTTCAAATTACGTAAAAATTAACTTATTTTGTGTAACAACATATTTAATGCAAAAAAAAACTTATCTTGCATTAGTAAATAAATTCAGTTGTTAATAGCCTACATTGTCACTGCTGATATTTACAAAAATATTTGTATTGTAAGGAGATTTCACGTAATCTCCAGATGCATAGAAAATTGATTCCAACATTCAAATGACAACATTGATGATTCCTGCTGCCACCGCGGAAGTCACACTGTTTTCCTACTGGCCCAGTTGAATTACCGTTCCGGCGAGAATTCTTATCGTGGACAAGAGTCCACTAGAACGGGTAGCGATTCTTCACCAAAATTATTAGTTTGTATGATAATTGTTGAAGGAAAACAGGGTCATGGCTGCGTATATTAATAAAATTATCCTCGGTTAATGATTTATCCACAAGCACAGAAAAAAAACTTATGGTTGGTGAAAAGTTATCCTCGCTGATACAAATTAAAACCAGTTTTCAGTATAAGGTGACACACACGTGACACATTACTCTCTTTCGGGAGGAATCGGGTTCGATTCCCGAAGCCATCCTGATTTCAGTTTTCCGTGGTTCCCCGAAATCGTTTCAGGCTAATATTGGGATGTTTCTTAACGAAGGCCATCAACTATTCCTCTCCCAATTCCTGTCATTGTGTAAATGTCACAGTTTCTAATGAACTCGTAGTCAACAGGACGTAACGCCATATTAACTGAGATTACTGCTGCCTTTCGGCGTGGTTCAAGTGTGATGTGTGTGCTTTGTTTCTTAAAAAGGATGTACAGTAAAAAAAATCTTAAGTATCGAAACCCATATACGGTGTGATAAGTTACTGTTCTTAATATACATATATGCAGCGACCTTTACAGAGCAGAGCCGCGGTGGCCGAATGGTCGAATCATTCGCCTCCCACCAAGACGATCCGGGCCCGATTCCTGGTGGGGTCGTTCCCCAGATTTTCGCATGTGTGAATAGTGCTGGATGATGGTCGGCGGGTTTTCTAGGGTATCTCCCGCGTTTCCAATGCCCTTTCATTCGGCGTTGCTCCATACCCACCTCATGTCACTCTTCACCAGCTCTAAGACCTCGATGTTGAGTGATGACCAAAATATCTCGCTCACTAACTTCACAGAGCAAAAGATTTTTTCATATTTACACCAATGTAACCTAATTAAAACTAACCTAAACTAATAAGGAAAATACCTTTTTTAAATTAAACTTTATTTAAATGTAAGTTTAACTCTATGAATAACGGTACAACTCTTTCTTTATTTGCGTCCATATAACTCGAGAAAAACGCAAATAAAAATAGCGTTTATTTTAGATCAGTAAGAACGAGTGCCGCCATATTGATGTTCCTGTGACGTCATTGGACTTGTTATTGCATGTCTGTTTACTCTAACTCTGCTATAGCAGCTTACGTTTAGTTCGTGAAATTGCGTTAAATCCAGTTGTTTATGTTGTAAGATTGGGAATGGCGTGAACTGCAATGAGTTATAAACGTGTACAGTGGCTCCTATGTTAGCAATACAACTGAATTTAGGCCAAATGCAATATTTATTACAATGCCGCGTAACAATACAAAACGGACTAGGCGAGGTTTCTACAAGACAACCTAAAACGGTCTGCTGTTAGCGAAAAAGTATAGTTTATGGATTCAGTGGTTCTTTCAGCGTATTGTGTACAGTAGCCTATGACACGGTTGGTATTAAATAAGTAAGAATTTTAATTTAAAAGTTGCGATAAAATCTCGACATCGGTTAAATTCTCGTTGTGTTTTTGCTGTTCCGCTGTGCGGCCGCCCCTTTTGTTGAAACGACATAGCCAATAGGCGAGTTCAAGGGACCCATGATTGGCCGATAACTCGAGATGTCGGCGGGGTCTTGCAAAATTTGATAATAGATGACGGCACAGCAGGTTGCGACTATCAAGGCCTCTTACTAAAAACGTAAAAATTATTGGGAGGAAAAGTATTTTTAATAAGAATCTTAATCTGTTATATTATTTTCCCGCCTTGCGCAGCCATAATGCTCCATCACCAGTCTATAAGAGACAGATTTGCTTAAACGCATTCAAACTATTAGTTCGGTAGGTTCACTTTTTGGACGCGTACGAACTTTATTCGGTTGACTTTTTAAACCAAAACGGACTGGATTTGAAAAAAAAAAATTAATTAATTTTTAATAAGTTATCACTACAAAATTTGTAAAAGTGACATAAACTCAAACCTAACACTAAAACGACGTAAAAATGGAAATGTGCTGTCTTTACTGTTATCAACTCATTACCAAGTGCCAGTAAAATCGTCGTTATTATACTCAATTTCATATCAGTTTGGATACATTTGACAGCAACTTATGGGCAATGTTTCGTAAAATTTTGTTATTTGTGGTACTACAAAAGACAAACTTAGCCGTACAAATGGTGAAATACTCACTTTAGAGCTAAAAATGTCTGGCATTGTGCGACAAATCACAAAATATTAAATATTATTACCCATTAGTCGCTGTCAAATTTTTCCTAACTTACATGAAACGGAGTATAACTCACTTAAAAGATCATATGAACTCCAGATTTGTCTCGCAAAAAAATTGTATATCGATGGCTTAGAATGAAAACCTCGTAACTCAAACTCTGACATTAACTGCAAAAGTTAACAAAAAAAAAGTAACCAGCAATTTTAAATCTAATCAATGTTATTATTTAAATAAAGCAATTTTAATATGTTGCATACAAAATTGGAGTTTTGAATAATGTCAAAACGTTAGGTTCTTTCAAACAAATTATACCAAATTTTATATTTTGTATTTACGGGGTTTTAATTCTTAAGCCATCGATATAGCGTCTGTAAATTAACGGTGTTAATACGAATGGGATAACTAGTGAACAGTAATTGCCGAAAGCGAATGCAGATTTATTTTAAAACAAAATTAATTCAAAAATTCTAGTTATATGTCAAAAATAATATCCGCTATAGGAAGTTCATGTGGACATCATGACGAACATATGTTATATTTTGAAACACATAAGCAAGGAAATGTATTGTTTGAACTGAATGTATGGTAATTAGCGTATGGTACTAATTGCTATATTGCGTATGTTTGTAATCCAACTATGAAAACACTCTTCTCATTCATCGTAAAGATGTTTTTTTTTTTTTTTTTTCGTTAAATCGCAGTGTAACCCATTGTTCCTACACCTTCCTTCCTTAAGTTTATTAATGTGTTGGCCTCCAATTAGAGGGTTTTTTGTATGGTCTTTATTCACAAATTAACAAAAAACTGTAGGCATAAATGAAAAGGTACTCAGTTTGGCCTAAAGTCATATGATTTTAATTACTTTAAGGCCAAATGCCAGGTAGGCTAAATTACAGTTAGGCTAAGTGACGTTTAGGCCAAGTGGATTTTAGGCATATTGCAAGTTAGTCGAAGCGCAGTTTAGGTTAATTTAATTTTAGGCCAAGTGTAAGTTGTGCTAAGTGACTGAAAGGCAGCGTTTAAATATTAGGTGTAACAACTTTTGGGCCATATGTATTTCAGGCCAAACGACACGCTTCGCAACAAAAACGTGTCAGGTGACAGTTGAGATTTTACTATACAAACTATTTACACTCTATGGTAGTAAATTATCACCCGTATTGACATCGTCTACAATATTAAATAACTTCAATTAGAACAATAGGTTTATTGATGACTAGAAATTTTCGGTTGCATTTCATCCATCTACTCTTATCTTAGTGTTAGTTTCGTGTTATTCGCTATTTCTTCTGCGGCGAATATTTTATTTGTCAGTGTTTTTGCGAAAGAGCTAAATGAAAATCATTCAAATATACGGACAATATAACGTTAATGGGGAAAACTAATGATAGCGAGTTATTTTAATTTCTATAGATTATTTTACTGACATGGAAGTTGACTATGTGGGGATATGACAACGTAACGGTATTTTTACCATCTTTTTTTTAGGCGATCTGAAAACATGCGTGGTGTTTTCTTTTATACTTCTGTTGCAGGTAAATGTTTTAATCACACACGTATTAAACGTTTAAGGACTGTAAAATAATAGATTTCTTTGCACCACTCCAAACAACTTCGCACATCCCGATTAATTTATTTTCGAATGAAAATTCCAACATACCTTTCACTTTAAATTATTTTTTACTAAAGATATAAACGGCGATGCCTACGTTAATCTAAGAAAATGTAAACATTTACTTACAACAAAATATGTGGTTATAAGTTACCCCGATACTAGGTTGCGTAACCCCACTTTACGAATAAATCTATTTGAATATGTCACATAATCTGTACTAAGAGATATTTTGTATAAAACCAGCACGAAAATGTATCTCCCGGGTTCCCATATTCTAAATCCAACATGCTTGTAGTTTTTGAGGATTGTGATTACAAAAAAAAAGTTATATCAATTAATAAACTAATTCATAACTCACGCATAGCAACACTGTTTTAACAGCGGAATGTGAGATTTGTTGTTAAAAAATAATTTTCTTGGTTGAAGTGAAAATTTTAATCAATCTAAGTTACCTGACATCAGCATTTGACGCTAAAGAATATAGCGTTATTGAATAGCCAATTTAAATATTGTCAGTACGTTATAAATCTGGATTAAACAGAGTATGTGTGAGATTACTAATTTAATTGGCATTCTAAGGCCAATGTGTACTCGAAATAGAAGATAAATCACTATTGAGTTATAATATTTAAAAATACTTCTAGCTTTACATATGAAGCGCCACTCTTAGTTTTGGATAGTGTATGGAATTGAACAAACATAGGCAGCCCCTATAAATCATATCCCTATAATCATGATATTGCATTTTATGAGTAAATTTGCCCCATTAACGTGGAATAAATTTTTATAATTCTATATATTTAATTATTGCTATCAATGGATCAATAAATATGTGTCATTATTTTCCTAATTTCGGCCGTTTGTGAGCAAGTTTGTCATAAGCTTGTAAGTTAGTGTATTCTCTGGATGTAGGCAACTCGTACAACGTATGTAGTCACACGGTGACCTACTTACCAAGGCGTCGATCCCTATAAACGATATCTTCCGAGAAAATAAGGGAAGGTTTTACTCGCAAAGACATGAAAACCCACGCAGATTGTATTTTGACACTCCGTATCCCTTGTGAGTGCTGAACACATATTTTCTTTCGTCAAAACCCACTGGAGCACAAAAACACCGTTTACCGTTATAAATAGTGCGTTAAAGTGTTTCCCCCAGAAACATTTTATGAATGTATATTAGTATTAACTAAATATTTTTAAAGTAGGTAACATAAACGAATTTATTCCACACAATTTCAGATGTGCCGTTCGGGAAAAATAAAAGTAATGAATGTAAGTATGGTACTTCTGCACGCATTTTATAAATACTAATTCGAAGTCTTTGATAAATCGTCAAACACAAGTCTTCTCAGACTGCAATATTTGATAATGTACAGTGAAATTCAGAATAAATCAGCGGTTGAAAAAGTTTAAGTCCACTTCGGGTATAATCGGCTGTCAAACAAATGTTAACGCCTGTGTACCTAGGCAAACACGCAGCGCACCTAAGTCACCTAACACGGTGAATTTGGGAGCCCGCGATATACAGTCGCTCTTTTATTGACCGTCCGTGCTGACCACGAAATTGTGCCACCAAAACGAGGGCATTTGCTTGGGTATGTTGCGAAATGATTCGTGAGTACCCCGTCGTCTAAGTAAGAGGAATAATTACGTATGTCACTCGGCAAATTGTCAATAATTTACACTGAAGTGTGAAACGTATATTATTCTTCTATAAGACACGTTCCCTAATTATTTTTCTTGCTATTTATATTGTTTTCATTGACTTTAGAACAGCAAAATGGAATTAGTAGAAGAATACTTAAAGGGTGCGTGGTAGATAAATAAACGCTGAAAACATCAATTGATTTCTACGCTTTTTTCAAAGCCAATATGGATAAAATACTCGACGATAATCCTATATTATGGTATTAGCCAACTTTATGAATAAATATTTATCCGGAGTTACTAATTCGTTACGCGTGATCTCATGCGCCGCAGTTAAATGCACGATGTTCCGGCGTCAGAAATTGTGCCTTAGAAGTTCGTAACACTGGAAACAATTTTGTTTAAAACGTTGGCTAAAACTATTGTCTACGATTGTTATTGTTTAATTTTCGCAAATTGGCAATGAATCTTCCCGGCATTTGCCTGGAGTGGTCTCGGGGAAACCATTGAAAACAGAGCCGACCTCTGTGGCGCAGGCGCGTGGAGAGCCCGCTTGCGATGCGAGAGGTTCTGGATTCAAGTCCCAGGTGAGGCATGGGTGTTATTTAGTTGTTATGGAATAAAAACGTACGTGTAACTGTCTCATGAATCACGCTGTCAACGAGACATAAATTCTATAAAGATAAAGCAAAATAAATTAAAAGCCGTAATCAGGACGGCCAGACATAGAATCGAACCCGGATCCTCTGGAATGAAAGTTGAAAGCGATATTGTTGGGCTAGCTTTCAATAATATATTATAGTTATATAAAGACAAATAATTCAGTGGGTAACACCGTAGTGATATAAAACTAAATATTGTCAACAAGTTATTTTGTCATCCCTATGCGCCGAATTCAAGCTTGTTACCAAGTGAGGTGGCGCATTGGTAACATACTGAACTCGAATTTGGGAGGATACGGTTTCGTTCCTCAGTCCACGCATCCTGACATAGGGCCTATGGTTTGTACATGATTTCCCTAGGTCACTCCAAACAAATGCTGGTATCTTTTTTTTTTCTTTCAACAAATGCCTCCCTTAGTCCCTGTCCCGTAAGCTGTGTCGTGTTCCTTCTCTAATGACATCACTGTAGACGTACGACGTCAATTTGTGTGTGGTTTTGTCATATAATTTCCCATCCAAGAATGTTTCGTCTCAGAAAATGTAAGTATGAACAAATAGCAAACCTAACTGCAACCAAGCTTCTTACTTTACTGGTATAACAATGACTCGTCTATCAGTTAAAGGCTACCATGACATTCTTGTCATAAAATGAGGGAGATAACGCACAGTTTTAAAGTCTCTGTTGATTAAAAAAAAAAATAGTTTCTGTTCCACATAAAAAGGCCACTAGTTGTCACGAAAAAAAATTGGAGCTACGATATATTTCAATGACTTATGTGCTCACCTACGCCACTGCTTCTTGGTCAATTGTTAGATATTTTTAACTCTTAACTTTTGGGATTCTACCGGCAAATCACAGGCGTGTGGTGTCGTAGTAACTTTGTCCTGATTGGCACAGTCAAATATGCGACGCCTCTGCACAAAGAACACTGTCATTAACCACAAAAATGAGCTCCTGATATGCACGTAGTGAATTTAAACTAAGTGGTGCTAAAACAATTTCGCGGAAACTACCAGTACTCACTCGTGTGATATTATGCAAGATTATAAACACAATAGTCATTCCTTCAATTAGCAGGAACAAAAAAAAAACTTGATTATTACTGATCCAGACACTTAACGGAATCTTTGGCCTTAAAGCTATATTCAATGCCTGACCTTATTATGATGTTTTGGAACAAATACGCGTTGCTACGTTTATTACGTCACTGTTAGTCCTTTCCAAGTCGCACATTCATGGTTGCGTATTTTTTAAGGGGAAACAGACACATCTAGTGGTACTGTCTGCATACGCAAACAAGTGAGCCTACGTGCAGGGATATAGTTGTGCAGCGTGAAACTATTCAAGATGAAGGGGTGTCAATCCACTGTTTTTTTTTAAAGTTCTGTATCAAATTCATACATTAGACTGTATATTAGGTTCGGTTATGTCCAGTTAATTTAAATAAAGCAGCCTAAATAGAGACGTATTAAACCACATTAAAGAGATTTTTAAATTATGTTTGCAATGTTTTGTATCTTGAAGAAAATGACAGCCGTTATACAAGTTATAAATTCAAATTCGTACGAAACTATCTGGACTCCGTTTAACAGCTCGAAAAATGTAGAAACGTATGTTGTTTGATGCAGTAGTAATCACTGTATACAAGTGTGGTGCGAATATATTGCTTACAAGGAATGTTCTTCTTTGTGGCCCATTTGACACCTTTATGTTAAACCAGGTCGCTGAAACGGAATTAAAATTTATCTGCACATATGCATACTATGAAAGGTCATTTGAGCATTTTTTTAATTGAAGTATTTCTAATACTTTACAGGGCGCGGTTACACTGACTTAAAAACTATCTAGTCCCATAAGTGTTTTCACAAAATGCAAGACGAACTTGTTTCGTCTGTTCTAACGTTCTGCTTTGCATGTTTCAAACGACATGTCTTCGTGGTGGAAACCAGACAACACGCAAGGCTTGGTGTGACAACAAGGACTTCACATACTCAAGACGTGTTTTATGACCTGATGGGAAGTAAAACTTCCATCAGCCCACACTGCATCCTTACTTGCGGCTGTGGTTGGCCCAGTGGCTAGAGCACTCGCCTCTTACCAAGGCGATCCGGGTTCGATTTCCGGTGGGGTCGGTCGCATGTGGGAATCATGCAGGACGATGTCGCTGGTTGGCGGATTTTCTCGGGATGTCGCGTTTCCTCCGCATCTTCGTTTCGGCACCGCTCCGTACCCACATCATGTCCCCTCTCACCAGCGCTTAAGGGCGTTCAAGTGGGGAAAAATTCATAATTTTATATTTGTATAAAATAGTGTTAGTTTTGTAGACATTACTGAAGAGTACATTTACCTCTAACGAAAAAAAAATTAGCTCAGCCAGTTTTCCCGTAATGTCACTTCAAAGTCAAAATTTGCATAATTTTACTTCATACAAAACTTGAAAACCAGTAAATATAAT